>JAEAOA010001814.1:787500-845205 GCA_016746295.1 Potamilus streckersoni
ACACACACGCACGAACGTGGGCGCGTTTTGGCGGTCAGACATAATGCGGCTGTTCAAACAGATTTCATGATGTAAACTTTATTCCGGTTTACCCTCTGAAACAGCTTGAATGAATCAGACTAGCATTAAACATTCACTTAAGTTGAAGCCTAACTTGCTTAATCCATGTAAATTTGATCGGCCAACCTAATATCAACCAACCTACGTGTATTTCAAGATTAATTCTCTCTCATTATGTGCATGTACAAATCCATTTTTGATTGCCGCACTTTGACAGTTCAGAAAGTTGTAAATGTCGTAGTATTCATTATTTTTGTATGTTATATAAATGTGTGTTCACATCTGCGTATCTTTCAGTAATATATCTTGGAACATGTTACACAGGAATCACAGAGTGTAATATAATAATAAATAATTGTTATCGAGTTCTCCGATTTATTCAACAAATTATAGACTGAGTCCAAAGTTGTTGAAATTTTTTTTGATATGGTTAACAGATTACAACAACACATTCTATTCACAAAGTCACAGGGTTTAAATTACCAGGAACACCTGCCAGCCAGAAACGAACGGGCTCATATATTCGACACTGAACATCGCTATCGTAGGCATTGTTAATCCTATTAGGTAGTGTTTTGATTGGGCGTCGAGATAATCTCACAAGATTTAAGTTCCCAACACCTAAACCTTTTCTAGATTCTCCTTGATTTCCCACACTGATGACGTTTACACGTGCATGCATCTGTATTTGCATCCCGCATGGTTTCCCTTACAAAGTTACAACGATACGCCCTAATCAGATCAATGCAGAGTACTGTTATTATTCATACGTAGTTCCCTGACTAAAGAAGAATCATATTCGTATTTGATTTATTCCCGAATTCCACCATGCATATACTCTATCATCTATTTGCCTCATTTTAATTTGTTGTTTTACAAAATACTCTGCGTGTTTTATGATAGTGATGCCATTATGATTTTTAACGTAGATTTTAAATTATTCAGGCATATCACTACGATGTCTGCAGTGTGGCAGTTTTATAGTGATGTCTAGCATTGGGGCATCGTGCTGCAGACATGAAGCATGATATCCCACCCAGTCACATTACCCTGACACCAGGCCGACCAGTCCTAACACTAACTTCTTAATGTTGAGCATCAAGCGAGGTAGCTGCTAGTGCCATTTTTGTAAGTCTTTGGTATGAATCGACGGAGGATCGAACCCACGACCTCCCGCATCCGAGGCGGATGCTCTAATCACTAGGCCACCGGAGCGGTTTTTATAATAGAGCGCCCGGTCACTGTTTAAATCGTTGCAAGTTTGATGATATTTCTTAATGGCTCTAAAATATTTTTTTCCGTTGCTGGTATTGTATCCAACTATGATATGTTTTTTTTTTTTACCATTGAATCCAAGCATCTGCGAATGAATACTCTTGTTTCTTGATACCAGATGATGTTTTTGAGGTAATACTAACAAATATGGGCTGCAGAACTTTTACCTTAATATTTACGTTCGTCCCATTAAAGTGTCGACCCTTTTACCCGGAACAATTTTAACAACATTATTTCCTTTTCCATATAAACTGTTGGTCAATTTTCCATTACAACTGTAACATTACATTTTTCCTTTGTTACACTTTTATCCCTACAATACTTTTCTTATGTTAGACCTACGGGCCATTTTAACGTAGGGTTTTCCTTAGCCCCCAAGAGGGGGCTAAGGAAAAAAATTGGGTATACCGGAGGAAGGTCGTTCTGGGAAATCTGCAAGCACGTGCCAGCGTTTTGGTCTCGGTTTATGTATTTCATCTGCCAATTATCCACACGCCTGACTTGATTGCTTTGAAAGTCGAGTCAAAGGTCTTGAGTTTGTTCTTAGTGACTGTTTAACTTCAGAGAGATCGTTTTTAACTGGTAGTTTTGAAAATATCATGTAATTCTTTTAGCTTCAATATCGTTTACTGCCCGTTTACTGCCCCGCGTCCACTGCAATGCAAAGTGGGTGGGTGGTGGTGGTGATGATGGTGGTAGAGTGACCCCGTCAAAAAGGGTTCAAAAGTCCCACGTTTCTAATAGGGATAGAGAGCGATCCCATTTCTGAATTGAGTCAGGGGGTGTTGGAGGGATCAAACATTTGAATTTAAGCCACTACACTTAAGCAAAATTAATAAATGATTATTATTGGGCAAAATGTCTTACATACAGCGACTTATGTAGGGGATAAATCTTTCCTCCAAAAACTGAAACTATTTAAAAAAATGTTAATAAACCAAAGTGTTAGGCATACATAACTTATTTTGATAAATTTTTAATTTAACAAAGGTTAAATTCTTTGCGAGGGGGGGGGTGTCAATTTTAAAAATTGCAATAAAAGGTGCAAAAATTATATTCGAAGTACTATTGGGATGACATTATTTGCTGAGACATTTTTGAAATTAAAGATTTCTTCCTAGATGGTTATAAATTCAAATAAAATGTGTCCGATTTTCATGAAACATTTTAAGTAGAAAGGCTATTTTATATTTATAATTGTGTCGTCACATTTACTTCAATGTATTTAATATGTTTTATGCTAACTAAATGCCCCTTTTTGTTTACTTTCGGTGCAGTAAATCAATGATTTTTTAATGCTAAGATCCAGGTGCTGAATACGTCTTACAAAACTACAGGTAATACAGGTTATTATTCTTAATGGGTTTTGCATATTTGTCAAGTGTTGATTTCCTTTAGATGGTAAAAGAAACATAGTTAAACAGGTGAACCCGACATAACTGTCAGTAAATGGAAACTCTATCTCGTCTCAGGCTTGAAACTTATTCTGCATCGTCCAATATGACTTTTTATATATTCATATAGGGTAAAACAGTTTTGCAGGGTGTCAAAAAAAGTTTACACGGTGTCAAAAAACAGTTTACAGGGTTTAAAAAATATGATCTATCGCAACGCTTCAAGTCACCCTAAATTTTCCGTTCTTATAATTAGCTTATATGTTGTCTAACCTCTATGTGGGTACAGCTGGAACTGAATTGAATTTAAGGACGGCGGGTAAATTATGAGTAACAATTTTTTACTTGTAGCCTTCAATTCATGAACAAGTTTGGCAAATACTGAAAAAGAACTTTTGTATTCTTGAGTAAATAAAAGATTTATCTTGTGCACAACACGATGAATAATAAACCAGTACTAACTTAAGAATTACTGGTGCCCGTCTATAGGAGCAAAGATAATTTCACCTCTAAATATGTTTTGTTCAATATCAGTAAAACTAAATAGATGGCAACTACAGGCTTGCCACCCCACAAACAATTATGCGTGCGCACCTGGTAAGATTAGAAAATACCTGGTGTATAAATGAGCGATATGGCCACTGGGACATTATGGTTTCGTATTCTAGTCTCGTATCCTGTGATAACAAGCCAGAAGGAGATAAGTCTAGTGTATATATATATATATATATATATATATATATATATATATATATATATATATATATATATATATATATATATATATATATATATATATAGTCTTCACTCTTTCTTTATGTTACTTTGAACGAGCCGATACTTAACATAAATAAATTCGTCGCTCGTCCTTTGGGATATTTGAAATTGGCTAAAATTTTATATTTAAATTCCCCCTAGTTAATTTTGTTTTGAAATTTTTATGGAAAACAACAGGTTTTCTGCATTAAAAATGTCAAGAGTGGAGGGTTTTCTTTCTACTCCAACTAAAGAACAGTTGGATAATTTTAAGAAGGATGAATTGCTTGAACTTGCCAGAAAGTGTGAATTTTCTGAAACAAAATCTTCCTTAAACAAACAATAAAAATCAAGAAAATTATAGTTCAACATTTGATAGAAAAGAATGTCTTTGACAAAAGTGCTGTGGCATCTGTCAGTAAGACTTAAACCGATGCTGACGTTAAAATGGCAGAACTAAAATTGAAATATAAATTTGAGTTTCAAAGAGATTAAATGAAATATCAGTTAGAAAAGAAAGGCAAATTAATTTGAGTTTCAAAAAGAACAGATGAGATTACAATCTGTAAAAGAAGAAAAAGAGAGACAGAAAGAGAGAATGAAAAGGAAAGACAAAACAATTACAAAAAGAACAACTTGAACTTAAAAAAGAAGAAATGAGATTACAATTTCAAGAAAGGGAAAAGCAAAGACAAATTGAAGAAAGGGAAAAACAAAGACAAATTGAAGAAAGGGAAAAGGATAGGCAAGTAGAATTACAAAAGGAACAAATGAAATTAGAAGAAAGGGAGAGAGACAGCGGCAAAAAGAAAGGGAAGAAAAATAATATCAAATTAAAATGAAAGAATTGGATCTGGTATATTACAGGCATGATTCCACATCTCGAAGTTTAATATTTTAGGAAATATCAATTAGTTCCCCTCTTTAGTGAAAAGGAAGTAGACAAATATTTTTTTCTTTTTGTAAAGGGAGCTGAGAATTCAAAATATCCGAGAGAGTGTTGGACTCGATTATTGCAGAGTGTACTTTATGGCAAGGTCAGAAATATTTATATATCTCTGACAGTAGAACAAAGTTCAAATTACGATTTGGTTAAGGAATGCATCTTGATATAAAAAAACACCCTGAAGATCACGTGGTCAAAATCTTGGAAAATGGCTGCTGATAAGTATACCTTAACTCATAAAGTTCTTGCTGTAAACAAATCTTTCACTCAACAGTCTACTGATAGAATGGTATTTCAAACAAATACGACTCTCAGTAAAACTCAGTCTGGCACAAATTCTAAAAATCAAGCATCTGAGAGAGTTGATTTGAAGTTATTGTCTCTACCTACGTCTACTTATTGTAAGAAAAAAGGAAACGTCATTTCCGTGTGCTTCAAATTGAAATATCGGCATCAGAATCAAGACAGGCCTATCCCATATGCTCTTATTCCTAAAAAGTCGAGGCCAAGGTCAAGGTCATGTATTGAAAACAATGCATTTGTTGGGTTTGATAAACCTCAGTCTGATTGTGTTTTGGAGAATTTTGAACCATTCATGTCGATGGGTTCTATATCACTCTTGGGAGATTTGACCAATCCTATCCCTATTAAAATTTTGAGCTGTACAGGAGCTTCTCAGAGTCTTTTAGTTTCAGTTTCTTCTGAGAAGACCTGTTCTAATGAGAATGTTCTTATTCAGGGAGTAGAGTGCGGATTGTTAATGTTCCTCTCCATTCTGTTAAATTGTCATCAGACTTAGTAAAAATCAGAGGCTGTTGAGATGTAGTTTATTTTTACAAGAACACAATCTTGATATCAGGATAAAAGGAAAGGATAATTTAATTGCAGATGCACTTTCTCGTGTGTAGAAATGTCATCTTCATAAATTCATAAGAGTTCCTCTTATGTATGTTTTTTACCTTATGTAGAATTTACATTTGGAATGAAAACAAAAGTTTTATTATATAAATCTTTTTTTTCTTTATGGGGGAAGGTGTTACGACCATATAGTTGACGTGCGTGTGTTAAAAAATCAATTCTGTAGAAATCTTTTTATTTCATCTTTATTTCAATACATGTGATAATCAATATCATTATATTAATATCAGTCTACTATGTTATTAAAAACATAGTGTTTTCTTGAGTCTTAAATGTGACTCATGTGAGCACGTGCTGTGTACGATGGCAAATTCATTACAAGTAAACATTCAGGAATAGCTATGAAAACGATTGGCTGATACATGATCAGGCTTTCGTAATGTCCAGATGTATTGTCAAATCGCATGTGTCATCCATGCGTGTGCAGTTTAAACGACATATTAGCTTCCTTTATATGTTGAGGTATTTTGTAAGATGTTATGAGCTATTCACAGTTAGAGTCGTAGTTTATTGTAACATCTTAGAGTTACACAACTTCTATAACTTTTAAAAAGGTATTTTTGTGCTAGAAGTAGTTGTCTGTCTGTATGTCTACGTAGAACCACATTTATCTTGTTAGTTGACCTAATTTTATGTCGTTTTACTGAATAATTGTTTTCCTGGAGAACATCATTACTGATTTGGACAAAGACATTTTCCGAAAATATTCCAAATCGGAACGGAATAATACAAACTGTGCTTTACTATGTAAATTATGGATTTTTCTGTTAGCCTTCGTCTGACGTCATCATCCACCATTTTGGACCAGAACTGAACTGTGTTTGGAACTTTTTACAGCACTAATGTTTAGCTTTAGAACAAACAATTTGGCTCATTTCCCTCAATCGTAATTCTTGTTTTACATATTTACATTTTTTTCATGTTTTCTAGGAAAATAAATTATTTTTGTTAAAATTTACAAAGCTTGTTGTCTTCACTCTTTCTTTGTGTTACTTTGAACGAGCCGATAGTTAACAATATATATATATATATATATATATATATATATATATATATATATATATATATATATATATATTTTATATATAAATATAAATATAAATATATATATATATATATATATATATATATATATATATATATATATATATATATATATATATATATATATTAGTGCTTTCTATTGAAACATCTTATAAAACCTTTATATTTTTAACACATGAAATAAATATAAAATTATACGTTTCCTGCGAGCTTACCAATTTTAAACATTGTTTAATTTCTGCATCTTAGAATATAATACAGATAATTCAATCTCTGCTAAATGCATGATATCTGAGTATAAAATTCGATAGTTGCGATTAATGTAACAATCATTTTAAAGAAACTTATTTTGATAAATTTATAATAGGAACTAATTTGGAATAGATTACTAAACATTATTCTTTATTAATTAAAGAATATTTTATTTCCAAATTAAATCTAAACCTGACGTTTTTAGCGAACTTGTCTTTTCCAATAATAATTATCGTAAATATAAACGAATATAAATTCTTTAAAACAACTAAACATAATATTACATTATAATAAAAATACAAATGAACTTTACCGTTTAAAACTAGATCATTAAAATGTATCCATTCTTTAAAGAAATTTAAGAACACAGATAATTCTTACCTGTAAGAAATGACATGCATAACCGTCTGATTCTTCGACGAACGAACTGATTTTGCGCATGCCTGCTCTCAATTCATACTCAAATTTAAATGTATGTTCATGATCAAATACGGACATAACGTCTAGCAAAGACTGTAGGAAAAACTAAGCATAAAAAATATGTTTCGACTGAAACTGACCATGACGATTGCAGCTGAAAGGTGCAACAGCAAGGTCATTCCAGACAACCTTTCACAAAAGGATAAAAATAATCTGGATTTCAGTATAAACGTGCATCACCAGAAAAACGGGTCAAGTGCAGTGTCCAGTTTCAAATAAGCTATTGTTTCATGGAACTGTACAGACTTTGATGCTGTCCGTTACGGATCACTGCCATCTCACCTCTGTCTGCGTGGGTTCGAGTCTAGGATTCTGCGAATGTGGATATGTGAGAAATCTTGTTTGCCAGTAGCTTCTCGTGGGTCGGTGGTTCTTTCCGGTGTTTTCCCCAGTTTCTTCCTCCACCAATAATACTGACCGCCATGAATAGCCTATCGTGTGCTGAAAAATGGCGTGAAGCCCACAACACCAACAAAGCTTACAATTGTTGTTTAGTCTCTTGATAGCTCAAATGTGCCTTCGTATTTGAATCGGTTCCTACCATTCAATCACGATTTGATGGCGATGTCAGACTTAGAGTTTACATTGTATTACATATTTGAGTATCTATATATTTTAGGTAAATGAATGTATAGATTTAGATTTATTTCACCTATAGTTTCAAATCTGAGTAATATTTACCATACAAAGAATGAATTTACCATGCCAAGTACTTTGCTATGTTGTGCTATTATTCTTTCACACGCCATCTTTAAGAAATAATATAACAGAGCAATAAATATTTTGAGGTGCAACCATATGCTAGTAAATAAATTTTTTCCATTGTACGTTTCATAAATTTCAATTGACGTTCTAAAGTCGATAACAAGATGTGTATTTTCATTTTGGTATCTCGTATTTCATATCCTACTGACAAAAAACGTACGGAGTCTTGATACAAGGTTATGTTATTCGGTGCAAAAAAAGGAGTCGACCTGTTTACGAGATCGAGGCTAAAGCTTATGCAGCAAAAAACTCAGTATTTCAAAACAGAACAAATTTCTGCTCTATAATAAATGGAAGCATGTAAGGTTTTGTGGGCAAACCTAATGCAGAAAGTATATTTATCTTTAAACTTATCATCATTATGTTCCATGGGAAACACATTATTAGTCTGATTCAATTATTTTTTTGCGAAATATATATATATATATATATATATATATATATATATATATATATATATATATATATATATATATATATATATGGTCAATACGCAGTTTTATGGAACATATTTGTATAGTATGCATTCTCAAGAAAATTAATAATCATGATGTTAAGAACGTTAGCTACATTAAATTTATTAGAACTTAAGAAAAGTATGTATTCGAATATACTGGACGAAGGATAAAGTAAATGGACTAACGGTTGTGAACAAATAATTGACAGTCAGTAGAGTTTTCAGAAGAAAAGGTCTGCTATAGATTATCGTCAACACATTTATTTCCAGGATGTTAATGTTTAGGTAAAAAGGAATTTTACCGCGCATACATCGATTATAAGAAAGTGTTTAATAAAATCAATTGCAATTTTTTTATGGTATAATTTAACCAGAAAGCGAATTAATTTTGTTATAGTCTAGACTATACATACTATTTATAATTCTGTAAAATATCTTGTGTAAAATGCAAGTATAGTTTTTTTTTAAAGATGTTTTTGGCCCTTGCTTTGGCTTGAAACAAGGAGAACCCCCTTCTATAATTGTTTACATTTTGTATGAACGATATTGTTGCTATTATTCTTCAGAATGAAAGTGAAAATGATGTTTGTTTCCTTTCAGTTGTTTTTTTTTTATTTGTTAATATAAACAAACGATAATGTTCACAAAACTGAACAGTTATTATAAGCCGTGCTAAAAAAGCTGGAAACATCTAAAAACACGAGTATAAAAAATGTTTTCCGAAACAGGCCAATAGAGCAATCAATCACTATTTAACAGTGGTGAATTATTAGAAAATGTGGATTTATCTAAGTTCCTGGGTTTGTGTTGGATAAAAACACAAAAGTATTTAAGTGAACCAGGAAATGTAAATCCTTCTCTTTTATGCAAATATTTTAATACACTGTTTTAGCTGTAGGATAAAATGCTAACGTTTTGAATTGTGTATAGCTAATTGTTAGACTTCCAGAGAAAAAAAAAATCATGCAAAAATATTTAGATAAAAATCTACAAAGAATGAATTTCATAATGAAATGAGGAGCTATCTACTGTGATAAATTAGGAAAAATAATCTTATTATAATTGTTTTAGATTTTTTCCACTGTTAATTAATAAGACAGCCCTGTTAAAATGTTGCAAATATTCGCTGTGATAAATGATTTAAGCCTTTTTGCTTGACAGACAGTTTGATTTTTAGAACTTATATGTTAGAAAGCGACACTGAAAACTCTCATCAAATAGAAAAATTGAGCTAACTTTTCTCAAAGTATTATTTCTGGTATAAAGAATATTTAGTATTGTTCTTTTTCATTTTGCTCTCTGTCTATCTCGCAGCCAATATTAAACTCTGTTTTGTGTTTCGAATGAAGAATATAATACTATGTACTAGTAGTAATCATTATTCCCTGTAAAGTAACGTGCACTTATAATGAACTGTAGGGTAGTAAGTGGGCTGATTCCTCGACACACTCCTACATATACACCGGGAATAATAGAGAGTCTAATAAAATTACATATAATTTGACATTTACATTTTCTGTAAATTTAATTGTTATTTGAGATTTTGTTTCCATTAAATTATATTATATTATTTTCAATACTCTGCATAATTGTGTATAATAATATGCAGAATGATAATAATCCTATGTAGCATGATTTTTATCTTATACAGTATGATATATGTTATACAGTATGTTATGTAGCATGATATTTATCCTGTGTGGTATGATGCATGTAGTATATCTATCATGTGCAGTATGATGTCTTATGCAATCCTGTGTGGTATGATGCATGTAGTATATCTATCATGTGCAGTATGATGTCTTATGCAATCCTGTGTGGTATGATGCATGTAGTATATCTATCATGTGCAGTATGATGTCTTATGTAATATGATATTTATCCTATGCATCATGATATTTATAGTATGCAGTATGATATCTATCGTATGCAGCATGATATATATATATATATATATATATATATATATATATATATATATATATATATATATATATTATGCAGCATGATATTTATCCCATGCAGTAAGATATGTATCATATGCATGATATTTATACCATGCAGTATGATATATGTTATGCAACATTATAAATATAATTTGCAGTATGATATATGTTAGCAAACTCACTTGTGCGGTTAAAATTATGTTACTATTGTTAATGCCAAATAATGTTTGTGTTCTGACCTCTGCTGATTATTATCAGTCCATTCATTCATTTATATAAACCTACCTACTTATTAAGCTACATACATACATACATACATACATACATACATACATACATACATACATACATACATACATACATACATACATACATACATACATACATACATACATACATACATACATACATACATACATACATACATACATGCATGCATGCATGCCTACCTACCTACCCACCTACCCACCTACCTACCTACCTACCTACCTACCTACCTACCTACCTACCTACCTACCTACCTACATACATACATACATACATACATACATACATACATACATACATACATACATACATACATACATACATACATACATACATACATACATACATACATACATACATACATACATACATACATACATACATATATACAACTTCTATCTCATTTTATTTCTTGCTATTTTTGTTATTTGATGAAATTGATATGTAACAGTTATGCCAGGACTCAGTAAGCACATACATAATGGAATTACATAAGCATTCATTTTAATAATACTGGATATGCTAGCAAATATAATATCATATTCGGTTACTTTTTGTTACTTTTTTCAAACCATATTAAAAGTATTATGCTTCGCAATACTTTTGTGATTTAGATCGGTATAAATAATAAAAGAATAAGTATTACGACTTAATTATGTCACATCACGAGTAAGTAAAAAAGCGCGCGCGCGCGCGTGTGTGTACATGGCCAGTATTATTACCCTTTCTACTGAGTATACAAGAGATATAAAATAGTTATTCTTACCGGGATTGATCATAATACGAGGCAATCTTCGATAAATAGCAATTTGAAAAGTTCGCGTGATACCTAAATAGCGTCTAAAGATACCATTTCACACCACTTCAATGACGCAGTTTCATTCACACTTGATTAAGCATGATTTAATTGGCTAAATAAACCAGAGAACTTTATCATCCAGTTATTGTAAAAGCTATTATTTCTTCCTGCATAAAGTGATATTCACACCCAGGGAGATCTAAAGGTTACCTAAGCGTGTTTAAAGTTTTAAAAGGATCGTTCGTTCGGCTTAATGTGTTCACAGTTTTGCCTGCTTTCAACTTAAAGATATTTCACTACCTGCTAAACGATGTTTCTCTTTTAACATGCCATAAAACATAGATCTCCAAAGCATTAAACGTACATGTTCTTTAAACGCGTTAGAAAGTCTTACAGCGTAAAATATAAGCTCTAACATGTTAGAAATCATTTTTAAAATTTTTAAAAGCGTTTGCAGCAATTTAATGTGAAACACCTGATTGCTACCACACCATGTTTATTAGAAAAAGCCATTTTTTCATATACTCAAATAGGTGGAGGAGCCACTGTGGCTCAGGGATAATGTGCAGGACCATCGACAGAAAAGTGTGTTGGATCGCATCAACCCTGGTCGGCTAATGTGTTGTGTGCATGACACTATACCAAAAGTGCATCGGCATTGAAATAAATAACTTGTGTTATATGTCATTGAACACGAAGCCTATGTAACAATGGCCACAGTGTTACCTTGGTAGGATCCAATGGTCCATGCAGACTGCTTAAGTTTACGACGATGTCAACCCGGTAATAAGAGCTGGCATATAGCTCCTACTAGAATATCCACAGAGACAGGACAAGGCCTTCTCTAGTTTGAGCTGCCAACTTAACTGAATCATCGTCCTCTCAGACATTAGATGGACATCTTGAGTAGGTCCTTCTGGAATACTCCTTGTGGGCCAACCATTTACCTACACATGTCCATTCTCACCCAACTACTAAGTGCGTAGAATATAAGACTTAGTCCAGATGGACATAGGATACGAACCAGTTCCCTATGATCTCGCCACTGAAATGGTCTAGATTTTCCTTGTACAAGAATCAAATGGAGAAAAATTAAGACGAATAATCTTGAGAATACACCATTCTTGCAGATCGTATAATCATTTGACTTGCAAGTAAACTTGAACAAGATTTAACCGAAGAAGACAAAAGAAGATCAACAGGAAGTAAACTGTTAACTGGTATCTCGTCAGTTTAGTTTTTGTTCTCTAGGCGCTAAAGAGTTCTCTAACTTTATTATCAGATCGTCTTAAATATGACTCATTCGCGTTCGATTCGTTTAATGTTAATAGAGAGTCCAGTTTAAAGAATGCAACTTTATAGACGGACATGGTTTCGTCGTTGGCATGTCCAATAAAAATGCAAAGCAAACTTGCACAAAATTTACGTTGTTTGCCATGATAAGAATCAGGAAATCGTAATTAAGGAAATCATGCTAAATTCAATGGCATTTGTTTCACTTTCAGGGATATGTTTTAATCGATTAGCGAATAAGTTATCGATTAGGAAACAATTCATCGACTGGCGAACAAGTTATATGTTGTTACAATTAATCAATTTATTGGCATGAACGGTCTCGGAAAGCAGTTTCGTGGTGCGAACTAGATTGTTGTTGTTGTTGTTGTTGTTGTTGTTGTTGTAGGATTTAATGCCATTTTCAGCACAAGATATTCTATACTTGGCGGCCAGTATTATTGGTGGAAGAAGAACCCTGCAAAACCCAGGGAAGAACCACCGACCCACGAGAAGCTACTGGCCGGCTTTCTCACTTACCCACATTAGCCAAATCTGGACGTGAACTCACGCAGACAGAGGTGAGATGGCAGTGATCCGTAACGGTCAGCGCTTTTTTTTTGGACTAGATTAAAAACATTTTACGCTTTCCTTTAATTTGTTATGATGAATTGGGAATAGAGGAGTGTTATCAGTTTTAGTTGTTTCAAGATGTTCCTCTCGTTTTCCTGTTCATTATATTAGTGCAAGGGAAAGAAGTAATGAACATTTATTAATTATATCTGAAGTGAGGCAGGATACTTTCTTTCCTTCTCTTTTTTCTTCTTGTTTTCCTTTTCCTCTTCTATCCTGACACATTTCTGGTAAGCTCATCCAGGCATACTCTAGGTGCCTCTGAAGCTTCAACAGTTTACTAATTCTGCTCATTTTGTTTTGCAGTGTTGACTGGTCAACGATGGGTAGCCACAAACAAGCAATGGATTATAGTCGTGTATTGTACCATGTACATTTGCGACCTGGTTGCGGCCCCGTCTGGACGTCTGTCCCTTTAAGAGAGTGCTTGGCCCTGAGCTGGGCCTTTATCCTTGCCGGGGCATGAGTATGGTGCCATCACAACCCCGGGTTTATTAGGACGTTACTACACCCGCCCCACAAACGACAGACTCCGGAACAGACCTCACCCCGTCCGCAACTGCCACTCCCACTTCACCAGCCACCAAATATCAAGTCCATCAGGCTTTATCTGAGCCGGGGAGACTTCGGTCAATCATACCAGTTGTGCCTGGGGGTGATTCTTAATCAACGTTGTGTGAGCCACCTAAGCAATTGACCGAATGTTGGAAACTTTCTGGACCAGATGTTCTCTTCGTCTTTGACTTTGGGTTTTGCTTCAACGATATTCCATTTCCAAAGACTATCATTCCAAGAGTGATAAGAGTCTTCCATAGCTTCTAATAGTCTAGAATGAATTTTCTCAAACTGTTGATTTCTATCGTATTGTCGAATTCTGCATACAGGATCACGTTCACTGTCTCCTTCAGTTGACCTAGAGGAAACTGAAGCTCCACACGATTGTGACCGGATTTTATATGGTGGAAATGTCCCTTGTAGCTGCCTTTGTCTGGAGTGAAATCAAAAGCCCACAAAGTGTAAACTTCTGTATAATCTTCGTACGAAATGCTGTGGCCGGTATTAGTTTCAAATTGTTTCGTGGCTTCGTACAGATACAAGTACGACTTTAAGTAATTCTTCCGGTGAAAGTCAAGTTCGAAGGGTCTGGTACACAGCGTCTTGCCATCGCGACTGACTTTGATTCTGGACACACTAAAGTGATGTAAGTTGAAAGGATTTTGATTGTGGACTGCGATAAAGGCTGAATTCTCAACGATACCAAATTTTCACTTCCACTCGTCTTATCGGATACTTGGCGTTTGTTCTGCTCAAAGTGTGACTGATATCGTTTCCCACTTTTGGTAACACTTCTTCGTGTCAAACGTAGAGTCTGGATTCTTGGATGATGGTTTTGTAATCGGCAGCATCAGACATCAAATGTAAGCGGAACTGATTCGCTTCAGTCGTAGACGGACATCCAATCAGTTCAGCAAATAATTTTATTGCAACCACATATCCAAATGCAAACAATCCATCAGTTATAAACTACGTCCTTGCAAGAATTTTTTATACGAGTTTCTCGTCAACTCAAAATTTATTTGCCACTTTGAAGCAAGACATATTTGCCTGCTTCCAAGAAAGCTTCTTTAGGGATTTTTTGGTCAATGATGATATTTTAGAGAAATTCATCGCCTTTCGTCAAAGCGGCATCTTTCAAGGCGTCCAATCTTCGTCTTAACATCGATTTTAATCGAACGAAAAGCAGATTCCAGCATATCTCGTAAACCATGTTTTGCTGTCGAGCGACTCCTCGGTTGACAGGATAAATGACTTACAAGTCGTTAGAGAATCGTTGTCGAGTTTCACCGTAACTTTTCCTTTGGAGAATGGAATATTTTGTCCAAGATCTCCTTTGATTTCAATATTAACACTGTCGAGAAACGACTTACTGATGGGTAAATAGTGACAATTTACAAATTCGCGTAAAACGTGATAGATTTTTAACCTTCTTCGTTATTAGTCGTGGCAGGATCCACATTGAAACAAATAACTCGCTTTAGCGGTACGGATGTGTATTCCACCACTTTGTAATCAACCACGTCGGAGAACACAAAGATCAAATTTAATCTTGATTCAGTTCTACTGGGGTTATAAAAAAACTTCGCAAAAGTCAAGGTGTCGGCGATGGCTGACATGAATGATATGTTGTTTTTTTTGTTATTCTTGACCATCTTGAGATCTCCACCCAAAATGTCAAATAATTCAGGACAAAATGTAATAGCCAACATTTTGGCATCCGAAAATTTCATTATATTACTCGATAGTAACATTTCATTTGGTTTTATACGGGGTTTTGCCAAACACTTCATCGAACCTGGAAGCAGACGTGTCCACCAGATGCTGACCGCTAAAATAAATAGACTGTGGAATTTTCAAAATAAAGATATACCGTGAAGTATTGGGGGACACGTCGTTTCATAAGGGCATCTACAGTTTCGTTTTCAATCATGTATTGTTGTACATAGACGTTTAGAACTTCAACCTCAAAATACTTTTGATATACAGGGATGGTCTTGATTTATGTATTTTGAATCATTTCTATCAAAGCCACTTCCCAATATCCTTCGTGATCCATTTGGATAGCCTGAGGTAATTCTCCGTGAAACAGCACACGGTATTGTGGCGAATCACATCCATATAACTGTCACTGGGCAAAGTTAAGCACAATTGGTTATTCATAGTTCCAGAATTCTGCTGTCCGAGGGGTCACTGGAGGTCGGGTGAGTGTGCAAAATAGGATTGTTGCTATTGTTTTTGTTTTGGTGGTCGATGTTGGGAGGGTGACGCACGTTGGTCTCGAGACTCTGGTTGTTACCGTTAGAGTATGCCACTGAAGGATTGGACAGATGCAGTTGCTCAGTATAATGGTCCACAATTGTTTGTCTCTATGTTGCAACTCTGATTGGCAATGACAGCACCGATAACACAATACACCACAAAGATCTGGCAGAAAAAGACAATTTGCGTTTTAGGTCAGTTTTTTTAATAGTCGATGACTTGCGAAGCGTCGATCAAGGAACCAAAGCTGGGATGATATCCTTTTCAACGTACTTTGACTTCTTTGACATGTAATTTTCCCCACTTTACAGATACTTTGATCGAAAATGCTTTCGATATCGTACACTTAGTCTTCTTTTTTTGTCACGCGTTGTAACTCGTACAAGTAAAATGTTTCTTTTAACACTTCCCTGTTCATATCTTCCAATTTATAGACTGCAGGATTTTCCGCGTGGCTAAACGTACAATCTTTTTAGGTTAGTAGGTGATCACTCTAAAGTTTTATCCTCTCGACTTTGCAACATTTTCTATCAACACCCCAATGTTCACCACTTGACTTGTGCGACAATTGAGTCAATCCAAAATCTATTTGTGTTTGTGTGTGTATGTGTATTTTGTTTCTTTGCGTTCACGTACGTGTGTATGTATTTGCGTTTATGTAACTGTGTACGTGTTTTTCTGTGTATTGGTCTTTGTTTCTCCGTATAAAATTCTCTTTGTCCCTATCAAATTCATTTTACCTACCTACTACTTAGTCTCTAGTAAAAATAATGACCATGAAATACAAAAATATAGACATATAAATAGGGATATAGAATTAGCATACCTTGAGATACTTTAGGGACACTATAAAGACAAAAAGTAGACGTACAAATCAAATGGCTATAAATGTAGCAAACTAATCAAATGTATCAATAAACCATCTATAATAACTGCACGATCTCAAGCTCGGTTCAGCCAAATCTCAGAGCCTCTCGATCCGATCTCTTCGTCTTACGTACAAACACCTTAGCGACACTATGCAAACACAGAATAGTGACGCAGAAAAGACACATTTATGGATATTTTAGGGACATTAAATCTACGCAAAAAGTTTGATCCACATAGCTATAGCGCACCCAATTATAGGTCAATAAATGCACAAATATTCTAAAGCGTAATGGATCAGGACTAGATCAGCTCTCTACTCAGATCTATAAATAATTTATGTATAATTAACTACGAGATCCCCTGTTCGGTTTAGCTGATGCTCGGAGTCTCTCGAATACATCTCTTCTTCGGACTTGCGCGCGCGATGTGTTTAATTTTGTTTGTGTTTGTGTGCGTGCGAGTACGTGTGTGCATTTTTGTTTGTGTGCGTGCACTTATGTGTGTATCTGTAATTTTATTTGCGTGCGTTTGCTTGTGTGTATGTGTGTGCGCGTAAAATTGTGTGTGCATTTGTGTATTTAAGTTTGTGTGTGCGCGCATACGTGTATGTGTGTGTGTGTGTTTCTTTCCCTTAACAAACCCATTGTCCCTACACTCATGAGTGTTTGTTTTGTGTGATTGTAGTGTGACTATAAACACCACCTTCCTGATGTGAATTTAGGTAATTGTTTGCTTTATGTATAAAGCCTTTCCATCTCCAATTGATGGAAAGTATAGTGGGTTTTTTCGTAGAAAAGTTTAGTTGTTGTTATTATTATATGGTTTAACGCCATTTTCAGCACAAGATAGGCTATACATGGCGGCCAGTATTAATGGTGGAGGAAGAACCCTGGAAAACCTCGGGAAGAACCACCGACCCACGAGAAGCTACTGGCAGGCTTTCTCACTTACCAAAGTTAGCCGTGTCTGGACTCGAACTCACGCAGATGGAGGTGAGATGGCAGTGATCCGTAACGGCCAGCGCTTTAGACCACTTGGCACTCTCATTACTGTGGATTGTTTGGTAGGTGATATGGGTATTTGGTAAGAGGGGATGTTTTTCTTCACGTCCATGCTTGAGATATAAATTTCAGCGTTCGTCAATTACAACAAAAAAAAAAAAATGAAAAGATGTACTTTTGCCATACTGACCGAATGACCGATATTAAATTGGAAGCACTACCAAGCTAAGCGGGAAATTGGAGCCGACCAACTCCCAAAAAGCAAAATAAAAAGCGTAAATTTCCACCGAGGAAAAACTAAAAATAATCCACAGTCGTTTTAACGATAGTGGAGAGATGTACTAATGCCATACAGATCGAACGTCTGAAACATAACTGGAAACCCCTCCAGTAACAGTCCAAATGGAGAGTTGGAACCGACCAACTCCCAAGAGACCAGAAAAAAAGAGAAATACCTGCAAGCTCAACAGGCTTCTCTAGTAAAAAGCGAAAATCTCCACCGAGGAGACTGTACCAAAAAGTACTTCACAGTCGTTTTAACGATAGTGGAGGAAAAAGCGAAAAGATTTCATATTACCTACTTATTGGACTCTTTTTGGCTATGAGTCCTCATTGGTATAAAATTCAAAATCTTGGCCCTGAGGGACTGATTGATATAAGTCGGCACAATTTAACTGCCCCCATTAAACAAATTAAGATACAAAACTCATATATTAAAAAAGGGGTAACTCCTACCCTAAGCAAATTAGACAAATTTTTAGAAACATATAAATGCGCAGAGCATCAAAAAAATAATAAAGACTAATACAAATAGGAAAATTCACAACTCAGGAACCTTAAAAACGTATGTGGCACAAACATGTTTGGCAGATAGGGACATACCCACCCCCAATAGACAACGGGAACCCAAAATTTTGAAAAAAAAATTAATTGACACCTTAACAAGGGGCGTATACGACATCCAAAAACCGCACCTTTCCAGCCAGCCAACGTAACAACAAGCAGCAGCAGCCACAACAGTCCAGGGAGGAAGCACCCCGGGCCATCAAAAACACACCATCAGAAATGAATAAAAGTCTCAAGTGCTCTATAAGTGTGTGATGGACCTGGGTTAAGACAGACAGACAAGCAAGAACCATACTACGACACCTCCCTTTGTTGGGTCCTTTCCTTGGCCTTTTCCGAGCCCAGAGTACGAAGCGTCTGTGTGTTTCAATGAAAATAGCTTACAAAAGGTCCTTTTAAAGTCGCAAAAATAAGGTTGAGCACTGCAATCAAAAGTCAAGCACCAGGCTAAGCACCTCCCTGGTTAGCATTATCGCTGATAAAGTGATAACCGGCTAAGGCGGTGAGCCACCAGGGGGGTTACAAGGCCCATGCACTAAGACACGGGTGAGCCCGGCCCCGGAAGGTGGAGAAGCCACTAGCCCTTATCAGGGCCTAAAGTCATAAAACACGAGAGTGTATACATGACTATAATACATATGCGATGCGATGCGATGCGAATTACAACAAAAAGCAAACGTATGATACCATTTTGGGGTCTGCTATTTTTGCAGTATTTTAGGAAAAAGGTAATTAAGATAACAACACATTCCACGTGAGAAATGTTCATTGTTTTTCATTCATTCATTCATCAATTTTATAAAAAAAATTAAAAATATGAGTGATATTTATTGTCTAAATTTAAAAATGTGCTTTTCGCAGCACAAGTCACTAACTTTGTTGCAAAGTTTTCACAAATTTAAGAGCGGGAAGGAAAGCAGCACCAAAGCGCGACTTGTTCTATAGACAGGCTAAACTGATAGGATGAATATTATTAAATTTTTTTCTGTACGCATGTTTTGGTTTTAGAATTCAGAGTTAGACATGTTATTGTTATTGTTGGGCTTAACGCCATTTTTCAGCACACGATAGGCTATTCATGGCGGCCAGTATTAATGGTGGAGGAAGAAACCGGGATATCACCGGAAAGAACCACCGACCCACGAGAAGCTACTGGCAAGCTTTCTCACATATAGAGTTAGACATAGGATTTCAATCAAAACTAATATGGCAGAGAGAGAGAAAGAGAGAGAGAGAGAGAGAGAGAGAGAGAGAGAGAGAGAGAGAGAGAGAGAGAGAGAGAGAGAGAGAGAGAGAGAGAGAGAGCGGATGTGTTTGATGGGGTGGACCTGTTGTTGCATCGGGGCGGGGCGGGGCGGGGCGGGGCGGGGCGGGGCGGGGCGGGGGAGGGCGGGTGGTTAGGTTGCTAGGTATGTGGTTTGGGATCTGTTGCGTTGTCTGCTGTATTGTGTCCGGTTGTGGTGGCGTGCATTTTTGAAATTATTAAGGTCATTTTAAGCTCTCTAATCCAGCCAGATCAGGAAAATGCCAAACTCTTGGGCTAAGCGCCATTATGAATGGCCTGCAGTCCATGCCTGGATCGTAAGCAGTCGCAGAAGCCATCGACCAATATGCGATTTAAAACCCCTATGCTATGCTATGCTACTCCTTTCACTCGTGTACAGCAATCAAGCGGGACCGGTATATCAGGAGCGCAATGAAAGGTTGCAGGTGGGTAAAAGCAGGAACACGTGGTGCACATTGGACCACATAACAAAACAACGCGGCCAAATACATTCTGTAGAATGCTGCTAGAGTCCAGCAACCTTTCATTTAGTACATATAAACGCCGCTGATATGAAGACAGCGGAAAGCCTGGCACGACAAGATGGGAATAGGCTATGAACACGAGGAAGCCATCGAAAAAAGGGAGGTAGCCAGTGTGAGGTCGCCACCAGAAAACCAGTGGAAAAGAAAACTATTTTTGCTGCACTGAAGAAAGACGTGGCAATATAGGAAGTTTAACGGGGAGGCATCATACACTGGGATTCCATAAAAAAATAAAATAAAAAGCAAAAAAAAAAAACAAACACCCCCCCAAAACAAAACAACAAACAACGGGGATTCCATAAAAAATAAATAAAAAATAAAAATAAAAAAAAAACAAACAAAAAAAAAACAAAACAAAAAAGCAACGAGAAAACAAAACGGGAAGAACAAGACAGTGCTGGGTTGCCACTAGAAAAACGGATATGGAAGCCATTGTTATACCGGAGCAGCCAGCCAATCTACCGGATTATGCCTTAACTCCAGAAGACCAGTCAAGAGAAGAAGATAAGAATTACGACTGCCATAATTGCCTATGAGGTTTTAACTGGGTATTGAAAACCTCTTTTGATAATTTCTCTATTTTAACCTGATTTGATCTTTTATATACCACTATCAAAATTAATACCTTTTAAAGTTAACAATGCTTTATTCAAAATTACGTTCGTTATTTAGACTAATTTGATTGGCATTATTTTGAAAAACGAAAGTACACTTTGTACACAAAATTCGAGCTAAATGAACGAAGTTGTTAAATTATTTTGACTTGTTTGATTTGGATAATTTCACAGGTGGCTTACACACTATTGGATTTTCTAAATTGTCCGTTAGAATAAGTGGACTAAATTTCAGGTTTTTCCAGTTGGTGTTTGTTACCTTTTGTTGATCCCTTTGCTCCTTACCCTATTCGCACATATCCGTTGTTAATTAAGAAGTACGATATTCGCACAAAAAAGCGGGGTTGAAGTGGCACAGTTCCTACAACCCCGACCAATTAAAAATCTTGACCGGCAAGACTAAACAGATCGCAAATGCTCAAAGTTAGTGATAACCACTTTAATTTTAAACATTGTATTGTAATCACGCCATTAAACGTTGAACAACAAATAGCTTCAAACCACATGGAGAATAAGATGAAATTACATGACGTGGAGGATACCAACGGCATGGTGGAAGAAATGCTCATCAGAATAGAGTATGAGGCTAATAGCTCGCACAGATTGAATATGAAGATTAATAATTTAAAGAAAAGGGGAAGACATATTGAGATACTTGATAAAACAGGAAAAGAAGGAGGAGGACAAAGAGGAAACGAGAAGATGGAATGATAAGATTGAAAGAGAAGAGGTTTATGAGAAAAGGAAACAAGGAGAAGAAGGAGCAGGAGAAAGAGAATGGGAAGAAAAAGAAGACAAAAATGTGACGAAGAAGATGAGAAGATTGTGGAGAAGAAGAAGAGGGGAGAGAAATTATAAAAAGTTAATCGGCCCTTTTCAGAGCCACTCCATTACCTCGGAAAGATATATATTCTCTCTTACCTAAAACAAATTTCAGTCGATTTTATGGTGTGATAGATTGATATTTATCAATCTATGTTCATACGATATGTATCTGTCTCTATCTACATCCCTAACCACGTCTCGGGGCCCCGAGAGGTCGAGTGGTCTAAAGCGCTCTCCGTTACATATCACTGCCATCTCACCTCTGTCTGCGTGGTTTCAAGTTTAAGATTCGGCGAATGTGGATATGTGAGAAAGCTTGCCAGTAGCTTCTTGTGGGTCGGTGGTTCTTTCCGCGGATTTCCCGGTTTCTTCCTCCACCATTAATACTGGCCGCCATGTATAGCCTATTCTGTGCTGAAAAATGGCGTAAAGCCCCAAAACAACAACAACAACAACAACAATAACAATAACTAATCACATCTCTATGTATATGCATCTATTGTGTTTGTCCCCACCTAGAGTAGCGCGTATTCAGGTTATCCACTAGCCACACTATTCCGACCGACTGAGGTCAGCCACTTAGAACATTGAAACTACGACGAGTTCTCTCCCATTTGTTCAGCATTTACTACAGGTGGTTATCTAACAGAGCTAACTACAAATATTAACATTACTTCTAAAATGCCAGTTTATCGAGTTAAAATCTCACTGCTGAGTGCTATAGGATGTATGGCATCACCACTGCGTCAATTCACGGCCATTTCTTCGAAATTGGGGTACTGAATTGTAAATTACAAATAGCCCTTAACTTGTGTTAACAGTAATCTTAAATTTATTAAAAAGTGGTCAAAATAAAGTAATACAGAGAATCAACGGACAACAAATGGTAGTTATTTCTGCACATCCGAGTATAGCTCGATCGAGTAACCAGTTTGACCTTTAATGAGCCTATGTGCTTTTATTAGTAGTCTGTGTTTGCGAAATTTTGGCAGGCCCTGTACGACCGTTAAGCACGGACGTATCTATATTTCGGATTGTGAAAGTACGAGAGAGAGAGAGAGAGAGAGAGAGAGAGAGAGAGAGAGAGAGAGAGAGAGAGAGAGAGAGAGAGAGAGAGAGAGAGAGAGAGAGAGAGAGAGAGAGAGAGAGAGAGTCTTAAAATGAGCATAATGGTTAACTAGATGAATACATGGCGATATGTGTTTGGTAACTGATACATACTTATGCGTGAAATATAGAGACTTAATTGCAAAATAATTTTTATTTTTCATTACCTAATATTCATAAGCAAAAAATATATCCTTTCATTTTAAGACGGTAAAATATATCCTTATATAACAACGAAAACGAGTAAGCTGTGAGATGGGACATATAACTATTAACCACTTTACCATTCTGACATGAAAATTAATTTGTGATAAAAAAAATCTGACCAGACGCCGTTGTCGTCTCTGAAATTATTCCACCTTAATTCTTTGACAATAACGACCAACCGCCACTGTGATCCATTGGTGAATCGGATTTCCGTTGTTTTCAGATAGGGTCAAATAGTATACAAAATGACAAAACTGTAATTTACTGCGATAGATTAAGTCAATCCAATTCTACCGCTTTCTTAAGTCACTATATTTATATGATCAGGAAATGAGAGTGAGTTAATTTACGAAAAGAGGTTGAGGTGAAGGTGTCGTACCAAATAGGAGTTCAATCTTCTAAACTTATATTCTGCAGCAAGTTGTGATATATAATAAAACAAAATTTTCTTTACCTACGTTAATACCGGATATAATTCATATTGTGGTACCAAAAACATATATTGTAACTGGTGTCTTCACCACTGGTTAGAATATCGTGTTGTTGGTTCCACACGATGAAATATATCCCGTATTTAAGGTAGGAAAAGAAAATATCCTCTTTGTATTTAAATGAACCATGCTTCGCACTTTCCAATCTGCAATCAACAGTATATCACTAGACAAACGCAACCGGGTCATGCACCTAGTTCAATTACATTCACTATTTACAATCACATTATTACCTGATATGCCTTGAAAGGTACAATTTCAACCACTAGTTGATGTCGACAACATATGTAAGATGATATAATTTAGTTTTGTTCATAAAGGCATTTGAGCATTTTGCAAGAATTAATATTTAAAATTATATTTCACTAGCTATATTTGCATATCCAGTCCCATGTCCTCTTCATGTATTCCAATCCACGTGTCCTCAAACTGTGCAGACGCACAAACTGTAAATATCGTACAGCAGTTAAATATCTCTTCCTGTTTCTGTGTTGTGAACACTACATGCATTATGTCAATAGGTGTATGTTTACTTAGTCATATAAAGTCTTTGAAATGGATCCACTAATGGCACCCAATAAATAGAAGAAAACTATATATGGTGACTACTCCAATAATATACATCTTGCAAACCTTATCCAACACCAACTCAGTAAGAGTTTTGTCACATCGAATGGAGTAACCGGAAAAGCTGCAAGATGGCCACGTGTCGATGCATAGCTGGTTGCTATGCACACCTCAATGCATACGTTTGACTTGTCTTATTTGAAGTCTTTTGAACGTTACGGTATTTTCATCTGAGAACGCTATGTTAGTTTTCTTTCATATCCTAGCGGTGAATTATTTTAGACACAAACAATAATATTGGCATTCCCGCTTCATTGGAAAACGTTTCAGATTACTATACTGATATTAATGACACTGGTATTAGTGCTTTTATACGCTTATACCTTGTGTAGTGTGTAAAGAAACATAATTGGCGCCAAACAAGGCAGGCGAAACTATTTAGACTTTTGCACACGATACTATTTTAGTCAGTTCATGATTCGAAGGGAGCGTTATTTGTTCCTCTTTTTGGCTTTTTTCACCATACTTTCTAAAGTAATTCGAGTCATAATTGGATTAACAGTTCAAATTGAGAATAACTGATGTGACAAATATTAAACCTACGCGTGATTCAAGGATCAGCAAACGACGCAATGGTAAGTACTTAGCTGCCATTATTAAATTGTTCTAGAATGCTTTAAATGTACCGCTACAATGTTTTCGATTGAACCCAAAAGGCGGAGATAACAGTAAACTAGAGAATCAGAATGTTAGCGGAAAATTTGCTTTTCAGAAATACAACAGATGGCAATTACAGCTTAAAGATTATCTAAGCTTTGCACGAGGACTTCAGATTAATGGCGAAATTCGATTTACAGGCATGTTGTTATCGTGTCTGCATGCGCTTAACTAATAAATTGTTTTGCGCTAAGATGTCTTTAAATGTCGTGTTTTATATGAAAATGCCATCATTTCATAGTAAATTAAAATGCTGATGCAGATTTGTAATATTTTTATTTTAAATATGTATTTTTGCAGTATAAGCATAGCTTATGCACCAAGAAATGACGTAAATAACGCGTAAAAACATTTCTATTCGCTATTGATTTGTAAAAAATTGTACACGTCAAGTCCTTCTGTCAATAAAAGTAACAGCCACATAGGCAATTACACATTGTTCTTCGCCGATTAACTCGTAAAAAAATTAGAAGCATAAAACTACATAAAAATTTTGGCCTTAATTATTTAAAAATTAAGCCGTTGATTAGATCGATAGATAGATAGATAGATAGATAGATAGATAGATAGATAGATAGATAGATAGATAGATAGATAGATAGATAGATAGATAGATAGATAGATAGATAGATAGATAGATAGATAGATAGAGAGATAGATAGATAGATAGATAGATAGATAGATAGATAGATAGATAGATAGATAGATAGATAGATAGATAGATAGATAGATAGATAGATAGATAGATATAGACATGCATTGATCTTTTTTAAAGTGTTGTGAATTATTTTGTATAACTGTCTGTATGAGTAATTCATATTGACGGTATAAACAAATTTGTTACTCTTATTAAAAGAAAGACCAGCACTTTTGGTAAACATGTGATGAAGTATCCGATGATAAGCTCATGTGTATTACTCGGGCTGGAGACAATCCCCGCGTTCTTTGTTTTTCATAGAACTGTGAGTAAAATTTGAGCAAATGTAGAAGGCTTAATTGTGTCTTCGTGGACTACCGGACAGATTCGACCATTGTCTGTAGAAATGGGTAATAATTCAGATATTTCAGACTTTGAGTCGTTAGGTTTTACTCGCGACTCAAAGTTTGAAAAATATGAAATATTACCCATTTCTACCGACACGGCCAAATCTTCCCTGATGTCGTCAAAGACACAAACAAGCCTTCTACATTTGCTCAGTATCGGTATGTTAAGATTTGTGTATTTTATTTTACTTCTATACATACTTATCAAAACTTTCCAAGCTCAGAAGGGTGCATGGAAACATTACGCAGAATTATCACTATGATTCTCAGGGTTTTATTCTTAAGAAGAATAAGGAAAAATTGAAACAAGAACTGTTCATTAGATATATCTGACGCAGAAACAATTTATCATATGAACTGGCACTGCGAATTATTATTAAATATATTTTTGAACGAAACTTATTACTGAATTAAGAGTGAATGCAAAAATCCAAAATTTTTTTTTCCTCAGAAAGAATGTTTTTCTTGTAATAACGACTTTAGTCTGATGAAATGACACACTTGTTAATTTTGATAAAGAAAAAAAAAACATAATTGTTTTTTTTTGTTGATAAAAGAACAATACTTAAACTAAACTTTCAAATAAACATACTTGAACTTATAAGAATTATCGCTAACAATAAATTGATGGAAGATATATATTGTTCAGGTATCTGAAATAATAATGTACCTTGCTATCATACTATTATATTTGATGTTAACATATTAGAAATTATACTATGACTACTTTTCAACAATAGCTAGCAAATGAGATCTAAATGAAAAGTGTTTGTCCGTGTGTGTCACACACATAAATGTTTATAGTTATTCCTATTCTCTTACTGCTCTTTGTTTCTGTTGCTCATCTGAATAGGTCATAAGTGAAACATGTATCAGGTGATACGCAGGCGTAATATGTAACTGTGGAGTATAGCAGGTTTGTTTCTGAGGTAGATTATATAGGTTTTCTTAAAACTGGTTGCTAGCAATCACTTATTTATAATCTTATAATATTTTTTAAAATAATCTTATGCCCTTTACTGCTAACTTGTAAAATATAAATGAATTGACCTCATATGACCTGAACAATTTATTTAATAATTGAGTCAGTTTTTGCCCAGCTTTTAGCTTGATTAAACACTAAATGTATTAAATATGTTAAATTTAAAATGATATTCCGACATAGAACTTAAGTAATGTACGTTTATTAATATATATGAACCAATATATGCTTGTACCTACTGGATTCAATGACGGCAACCCTGTCACTGTTATTTGTAGAAAAAAGAAAGAATAAAGGATGATGCAGATTGAATACTGATGTTATGTAAAGAAAGATCAATGTGTGACATCATCAAATCATGTTTATGCATTATTATTATTATTATTATTATTATTATTATTATTATTATTATTATTATTATTATTATTATTATTATTATTGCTGTCTGTGGTTATTTAATAATAATAATAATAATAATAATAATAATAATAATAATAATAATAATAATAATAATAATAATAATAACTATTAAGACATAAAATTACTGGCATTTATCAAACGAAATGAGTCATTTTAAAGAACTTTCTGTTATTGTTATATGTCGTTTTCAGATTATTTAGTTGTTTCCTGAAACAATCCAGGAGTTACAAAGCACAAGATGGTCTTCTAATATAGTAGTAAAAACTGTGATTTTAGCTGTAGTTACAGCTGTAATAATTTAGGAAATACAGTAAAGTTTGACTGACAAAGATAAAAAGTGCTAACGCTAACAAAACGAGGACATATACGTTTTTTTCTTCAGAATGACATTTTTATCGTATTATAAGGTCTAGCAAATGCAGGTGCATGGCTTGAAATATGATTAACTGCATTTTTAGGTCCTCGTGTGCAGAGTATTTCGATTTTTTTATATCAAAGTTTTACTGATAAAGCCCTAAACAACAGCAACAGACTATAATAGCATTTAGTGTCTGACCCGTTCGTATTATCTAATTTCAAATTTGCGAGAAAGAAACAGTTTGCTTCTCGTTTTTATTTAAATTAGTACTTAAATATCTCATATATACGCATACAGTTGGTCACATTTGTAAATAAGGGGTATATCTCTCCTTCTCACAAGCATTATCCAATGAAAGATTTCGTAGTAAATATGGTTTCAACTAACAATGTCCCTCAACTTTTTGAATTAAGATTTGAATTTGAGTGACAGCAGAGTGGATCTATGCACATGAATAACATGTCTGGCCCAAAGTTATGCGAAATCAATTACACCATTATGCACTCCGTGTTGAATACGATTAAAATGGGTGTGTACTGCTGGTTTGCGGCAAATCGAAACCAAACTTACACCAGGTAGTTTATTTTCAAGCAAGCTGCACTATACTTCCTGGAATATAATCTAAATTATAGCAAAGGGTGTGTTTCTGTACTCTCACAAACCTCTTAATGAATGAATTCTAAAGTTATAATATATATATATATATATATATATATATATATATATATATATATATATATATATATATATATATATATATATATATATATATATATATATATATATATATATATATATATATATATGATCATAATATAATACAACAAATATAGATGCTGTAAATATTACTATGATATTCGATTTATTTCAATTTTTTTTAACTTAAATGAATAAACAGAATAAAAATGTTTCAGGAAACATACAAATTAAAAAACAGTTAATAATGAGCATGTGGTTTATATAGGAAAAAATAATTTAGTTTCATATATATTACCAGTCAGCAGATGCCAACTTTAAAATTGGTAGAAATCTTTCAAAATATTGCTTAGGAACTGGAATCCTGTTCACAGCAGATGGAACACCTATGCAGTCCTAAATGGTGTTAAGTTGAAACTTTGCATGTACAACTGTAAAAAATAATTTTTAAAATTTCAACAAATTTCCTAGGCAGATATTAGACTAGTAGTTTGAACAACAATCATGAATATAAATAAAGTGCACTTTGTACAGTGTACAATGTCTCTAGGTTTCATTCTCGATGTGTGTTTAAATAATGGATATTTTAATTTATTTTGATTTGATCTCTCAGATTTTAGTTTATGTCATTCATCAAAAGAAGCACACTCAAAAGACTCTTTTCACAGTCTCTAACCGGAACATCATCGGCTTTTCCTTCCATGCTTGTGTGTAACGAGAACGAGGCTTAGGGGGTAAAACAGTCTGAGAGCAGAGATCAGGGCAAAAGATTGCATGCTATTTGAGTATTGAAAAGATAATCAATTTGTACATAGTGTAAAATGTTTATTTACTTCTACATTCAAATCTTACCCCAAAGTCATGGTTTCGTTTGGGTATGTTTTTTAGTTGTTTCTCGAACGAGATTTAAATTTAATGATGGATATGCAATTAGTATATAATCATATATTTAGCCTTCAATTATTATAAAGAATATGCTCCCACTGTACAGAAGCCAATGAAGGAAAGAGTTGTTTTACAAATGAATCAATTTTACATTCCCAAAGATGATTGTCTCTCTGGATTCCTCATGTTTTACTGAGACATAATTTTGATTCCAAACAATTTATTTTCTTTATCTTATCTTTATTTTACAATAATTGATACAACTTCTTCAAAGAACTGTTTTTATTTTCTTTTTCCAATATCAGTTTCTTGTAATTATAATCAATTAAGTTAAACAGTTAATTAAAGTTACATTGAAGAAATAATTTACTATCATTATTTACTGAAATGTCCAAATCCAAGTGTAATTTCAAGTAACTGCTTTTGTTAAAGCCATCTAGACTGTCTGCTATCATATTAGGAGCACAATAACTATCAAATATCATTTATCCTCGAACCCTTTATTATTTTTTTAATTCTTCATTTGATTTTAAAAGAGATCGCGCCATTGAACAATTCAGTTATTTGGCTGTACGAGTCCACCGTTGTCAGTACGAAGTCTTTAAGTCTCGCTTTCGATCAGGGAGATCATGCGATATTTCGTTTGGCGTTTAATAATCGTCGATTGTAAAACTCGTCTGCTAAAAAGCAAAGAGGCGACAAACTTGTAACGCGAACTCCATTTGCACCGGTTAAGCATGGGTAGTATATTTAGCGTTGTCATTTTCAGTGAGATAAGTCGCTGATAACGAACGCTTTGGACCTTGAATGCATCCCATGAGTATGGGGTCAAAAGGTCAAGAATGTAAAAGCGTGAATAATCGCAATGGTTTTTACTGTTGGGACAAATGTTTTTTTGGGGGTTACTTCTTGCTTAGCATTAAAGAATAGAGTTATATGGCTATGATGCATTTAAATTTCTGTAGATGCCATGAAAATGAATCAAAATATAAGACCTTCATCGCTTATATTTGATGAGTTAATTGCATTACATTTTCTTAAGCTGACGACTGTCTTTTTCATTTCATTGTTTCTTATTGCAAATATATTAAATTATATAGGAGCTCAAATTACTTTCCAATCTAGTCAGTGGTAGTATATCCATCTGTCATTCATTCATGGGAAGGAATAACTAACCAAAACAAAACCTTACACATTACATAAATCTCGACAAGATAAACCTGAACTATTGACGTGCTTGATTGACTGGGGGAAAATCAAATAAAATTTTAAAAAAGACACTCAGCATCAAACTACATTTCTGGTTTACGTTGGGATCAGGATTATACATGTATATAAAAATATAATCACATTTATGAGTGCGTGAGTGGATATAGGTTCCCCCACCCCACCCATGAGCTGTATCAATGAAAGCTCAGATCAGCTACTGTCAACGTTACCAATCGAGAAAATCAATCCTGATAAAATATTAAATTTCCATCTGGGATCACTACTTACGAAGTAGTTGACGGATAAGAATTTTTTTGGAGGGGTTATCATTCATGATGCAGGTTAATCTATTTATTAAGTTTAAATCATTGGTGGATTTTTTTTCTTAATGATATGTTTTTGACCAGACGTAGGGAGAAGAAATTTGAAATAAATACAATTTAAAACTGTACTTAACGATTAGGTCTATTAATATACATGTAAACAATGCCATTGTAATAATTGCAATCGCTGTAGTCATAAATGTTATATTTCATGTGACAGTAATTTGTGAGTTTCTAACGGTTTATTGATTATTCAAATATCTTGTAAAAAACACGCAGGTGATGCAGATGATTGAAATATATTAATGAATCAGTAGCTAAAAATAACCTCTGTAGAGTATTGAAGACGAAGGCAGAGATGTATCGTGCGTGTTAAACCACATGATTTCAGTTTTATTGACAATGGCTTTATTAAAATTATAAATGCATTGCTATATTTGGCAATTTAGCAACTAGTCTTGCTCCATAGAGAGAGAGAGAGAGAGAGAGAGAGAGAGAGAGAGAGAGAGAGAGAGAGAGAGAGAGAGAGAGAGAGAGAGAGAGAGAGAGAGAGAGAGAGAGAGAGAGAGAGAGAGAGAGAGAGAGAGAGAGAACTATGTGACCGTTATAGAACGCCTCTGAGGGACATTTGACGGCTCTTCAACATCAACATAATACTACATTTACTTCTTTCACCTGATCGGACCATAACGGTACAAACTCGTTATATAAGTCTCAAATACTGTAACACATGAACATGGTTACAACGATACATATTTAAAGCGCATGCTTCTGAAGCCCCCTCACCCAATCACTGAACTAGAAGGGTGACAATCATACAAATTCAATACTTTCACGGACGCAGACACACACTCAATCACACCTCCTGCCCCATTCACATTCACGTGTACATTCTTATGTGAGGAAGAATTAGGGAGAAATATTTGTCTGGGGACCACCAGTTCATTGTATGATATAAGTAACACCTATTTGTGTATATAATAATAATAATAATAATAATAATAATAATAATAATAATAATAATAATAATAATAATAATAATAATAATAATAATAATAAGAGGAAGAAGAAGAGGAAGAAGAAGAAATAAACCAGCAATAGAAATAACAACAATACTAATGATGTTATTAGCAATCACCTGTGTTGTCATCATCTTCAATTGTAATATTTTCTAATTTATAAGCTCAGGAAATTAAAAAATAATTAGATAATTTCCATTATTTCTTATCTATTCATTTAATCGTCAAAATTTAATATTACTAACACTCTAAAGAAGAATGATGCTCGTTCTCCAGTGCACTGCACGTGTAACACGGTTGTTTTTAATTGCCTTGCACGGAATTGCCCACCTTTAGAACAGGGTACATTGAACACAGTCTGCTTTCAGTAGGTTTGTATGATCTTTCCATCAATAGTGTACAGCACCTGGGATACGGTCTTTGTTCAATTGTTTAGTATGGTCTTACTCATTTCTTGTGTATTGCACCTAGAATGCGGTCTTTGTTCAATTGTTTAGTATAGTCTTGGCCATCTGTCAACCTCTATTTCACATACTTATACGTTGCATAAACCATTAGACATATGTTTTGTTTTAGTAGTGAATGTCAAAGCCTACAGAAAATATTAATTTCTATTAATTTTTACCATAGAATGGTAACTTGATTCACCTGGTAAAACATAAGAGCACATAACATTCGTAAAACTTAATCAAACCTCACACCATTTTCGTTTCACCCATATAATATAACTTCATAATCTCTCTAATTTATTTTCTTTTTTTTTTCAATTTACAATATTATATATCATATTATCCAAGTTTCATAAAAAATATCGTACCAACATTTGAAAATATGTCAATCAGGTCCTTGCTTTTAAGTTTTATTTACTCCTTTTTATACAAAGCCATTGAATAGTCAGCAAGGAAACTGACATATGCTCTTTCTCTAGCCAGCCCTAATCATTGATATATTATGTGTCAGACTTATCACCATTAGAGTAGGACTCGTAACCATTAGTGTACGACTAGTAACCATTAGTGTCAGACTCGTGACCATTAGTATCAGACAATTGACCATTCGAGTCTGACTCGTGACCATTAGTGTCAGAATAGTGACCATTAGAGCCAGATTTTTAACCACTAGTGCCAGACTCATGACCATAGTATCAGACTCGTGACCGTGGCTGACCGAGGTTTCGATATGTGACTATATATACCAATATCCACTGTCCGTACTTTGCACCTATCTTGCAAAAGTCTGGCATGGTGTTGTTTCGTGAAGGTTACATTGGGAATATCGGATGACGCCTCAACGCACTCTTGTACTACCCAAAACTCTCGGTTGTTGTTAAATTCAAAGAAGTTAATATCTTGACCAATGGATTACAGTTTGCAATTATTATTTTTTATTACAATTTGCAGAAATTTAATGGATGGAGCGTTTGAACATATACTCCGAATTGGTCCAACACAAGCAAATGCAACACCATAAAAGACATATCATAATATCGTTCCAGTCAGAGAAAGAATATTTTAAGACATTACCATTATCAACTAGGTTAGCCAGGTGATAGACTGGGTCTTCTACCAAGGAATATCTCAATCTAACCTGCTTTAAAAGGCGCAAAATATTATTGCGTACCTTACAAATCTCTCGTGAGTAGTCCCTATCAATATAATGAGAACTGCCGTTCAATAATTTTGCATCACTATAGTCTCCAATATCCATTATGACAAGATTTTCAATGATAGTGTCTAAAAGCCACTATGACGTGACTTTATTACTCCGAACGTCTGAATTACATCTATCCCTAGTGCGCACCCCAAACATATGTGCATCTACGTGCACGAAGAAAACATTGTTACCTTCATGAAGATCCATTTTTCTTGAATACACTTTCTCTTAAGTTCTATACAATTTTCTTACTCTCAAGTCCACGAAGCAAGAGGTTATTATATTGATTTCTCGATTCAAAGTCACTTGATTTTAATGCTAATACTTTAGGCATGTCTTTAGTTTTGTTTTATAGTCAAATAATCGAATTAACGTTTGTAAACGTGTAAATCATGGAGCTTTTTTTGAATGATATCATACCTCAGTTTCTGATACGTACGGATTTGACATTCTAAATAATCCTAACATTTTACCTCTTCAGCACTTCCACCCGTGCTTTCCAATTTAAGTTCACTTGAAAAAAAAAAACTTGAAAACTTCCGTCATCATCGCCATCATATCCAATATCTACACATTCAAGCGTGTAATATGGATTCTCAGTTAGCACATTAAGCTCATTAATAAGAGTAAAATGTGTGATCCCACAGTACGTATTGATGAATAGTATCACGTATTAAATGTTATGGACAACGCAAACAATACCTGTCGTGCAGTAGCTTTGATATATTTAAAACTACATGTATTATCCAACATATTGCATCCATATATCTGTACCTCTTGCATTTTGGACAAATTTTATTATGGACTAATTAAGATTCCTATAAATACCGCCGCCGAAATGGAAAGATAATAAGATTCCATACAATACTGTAGCTAACTCCACAACTGGTCTCCTAACGATAAATGCTTCGATCTACAAAATAAGTAGTCAAGAGAGTGGGTGTATATATAAATTGTAATAAACAGGCTACTTAAAGCAATGAAATGGCACTAGTCAATCTCTGTATTTTCTGATCAAATATATAAAAAAGACACAAGGGCATAAACCTTATATAGAATTTATTGTGGAATAACTTGTATACATTTATGTCTTAGTCGTTCAGAGACCAATATTCAGTTGTTTCAATTATAATGACAAGTAAACATTTGTTTAGTTTTGTATTAATGTTTAAAATATTTATAAAATCAAACAATATAAATATATGGACAAACAGTTGTGACATACGATGTAGCATAAATAATGATATAAAATTTAATTTGTTGCTAAAGATTGAAAGACAAAGAATAATTTCATGCCATGCTTAAAAAAAACACTAATTAACATTAATGTTGGTTTCCGAACGATGAGGTTACAACATTTGAAAATATGATGGATGCTTTGGAGGGATTGACACCGGAACTTGTATCTTTGTATCTTAGTACTTTTAAATGAATCATGAAATTAAAAAAACTTATGAAGAACAATTTGGTTTTTACTCTCATGATCTCCAGTGAAATACACAAAAAATACCTTGATATGAAAACATACAAAGGAAGATAAGCTAAAAAATGGACGGAAGAACAGGAAATTTGTATATTACGTTAATAACTGTATATTTACAAACCATATAAAACGTTTGTGTTACGCACATTAATTTTTCCAGATTTTACTGATATCTGAACAAAGTTGAGAAACTATTTTATGGAAAAAGAAACGTAAACATGTGTATATTTGTGAAAGTATGTCGTATTCTTAAATTAATACTTATCACAGTTCCGGTAACAGAATACCATCAGAGGAAGGTTTTGAAATTTTCAATCTTGTTTTCGGTGTAATTTTCATGGATACGTGACACTGACCAAAATGGCATATAAAATTGGTCAATTTGTTAGAATAATAAGACAAAGTTAAAATCAAGTAAATTAGAATGATCAATTTTGATGAGTACAGATTGGAAAATATCATTCCAATATTTTCTTATGTAGAATTTGGATTATATGAAATGCGATAATAAGAATATATTTTCAAAGAGAGATATTTATTAGTGGAAAACAAGTTTGTTTTGGTAACATAAAAGGCAAAATCTAATAAATAAAATTCAAAGTGTTAGCTGCAAATATGCATGTTTAAATAAACATCACCATTACAACTAATGGAAAATAGAACACATCGAAACTGTAAATAAATAAAGTTTAAAACGTTTGACAATTATGCATTGTGAAAACATTTATATTTAAATATGAAAGTAATACATGTTTGAAATTTTAATATCAATATTTAAAATATATTTTATTGAAACAAATTATAGGAATAATATATTCTTCTGAAAAAAGCTAACAAATAACCATATGCAATATAAAAGAGTTCTAATGTTTATGATGAATGATTACAACTTTTGTAAGTTACTTAAATATGAAGACATTATTTATGGTGCCTTGAGTTTTGAAGATAAAGCAATTACTGCAAATCGCCGCGCTCAAATGCAAATGATTCATTATTACAATGTTGTAATTAAAACAAAGTTTGATAATTATATTTCATGAGAAGAAGCAAATGCTTTTGTGAAAGTAATTGCCGAGCTGTACAGAAGCCCGGTCGCAGAACACTTCTCCTCCCCTGGCCACACTTTCAGTGATATAATACTTATCGCTATTGCTAACAACCACAGCTGGAGTTCCGAAACCAGGAAGGAAAAGGAATCATACTGGATACGCCGCCTTAGAACATTGAAACCAAGCGGTCTAAACCAAGAAGACTAGAAAATGAAAACTATGCACTAGTAGAATTTAACATTTTCTAAATCTTCTTATTATCCTTCAATTTTTACTATAAGAATAACCGGTATAGAATCAAATATCCGGGATATAATCTGCGTTACATATGTACACAAAGTAAAAATAGATGTCGCTTTGGCTTGTAGACTTTTAGGGAATTATACGTTTTCAGTTTCCGCAACTAGTCTATACAAGCTGGTTGTATTTATAGTTTTAGCACATGTGAAGATAGAAATGTAGAGGTTTACAAACACAACGTTTTTGTGTTTATTTGTTTGTCGTAACTATGTTTTGTATTTGCCTTTGAAAAAGACTCATTAAGAGTCGAAAGCGCTTAGGCTAGTTAGTTACTAGTTTCGTACTGTTCGTCGTCAGTTTATTGCATATATATATATATATATATATATATATATATATATATATATATATATATATATATATATATATATATATATATATATATATATATATATATATTAACACACACACACACATATATATATATATATATATATATATATATATATATATGTATGTATATATATATATATATATATATATATATATATATATATATATATATATATATATAGAGAGAGAGAGAGAGAGAGAGAGAGAGAGAGAGAGAGAGAGAGAGAGAGAGAATTAAATAAGTGACGAAAAATATCCACGCAAGAATAATCATTATAAAGCAAACCAAATAATCAAAACAAGTCATGGAAAAAAAGGTCATCAAACAAATGAACGAATCAGTTTAATAGATCAAATTGATATGATGTAATGGTAGTGAATATAGAGAAGGATCAATGGTTGATGAAACGAACGGACATGTAAACTATACGATAGAGTGAAAATGAATTAATGCTTTAAATGCTGCCATTATCGTGTCAGTCAGAATTTATGACAAACTGTTACAGTTTTACTAATAGTCGATAGCTGGTGCGTACAGGTAACGTTCAATGCTCTTAAAGCTATCCGCCTGCTTTAGTCATTGTTTACTAGGGAGTGAGCTATATTATTATATTCTTGTTTTAAATGTCGTGCAGAAGCGTATAGTGTGTAATTTTAGTATAAAATGTTCTATAGAAGAGTTTCTGTGTCGAACATTTTAGACACAAAATATGGATCAAATAAAATGATCGGAACTGACTGAACGATACAGCGATGAACAAATATGATGGACACCTAAAATCTTAAGTAGAGTGAAAACGAATTGAAAATTAAAAATTTTGTCATTATCAGATCAACCAGTCAGTTATAATGTTTCAAGGATTATAATCATTTATTACATTTGTACCAATGACCGACAACTTGTTAATAAGCGTAAACCTGAATGCATTAGAAGAACAATCTTGCTTTCATCACTATTCATTTATGACCGTAAACAATACCCATTCATAGTTTCTCTATTGATTATATCGATACTATTAACTATGGTTACCAAGGGTACATTGACTTGAAAATGGATATTTATGAAAGAACCGAGTTCCGTGTTTCATTTGTACAGGAAAACTTTGTACATAACACCAAACATGGTGTTTCTTGTATTTATTGTTCCCACTTGTATTTCGGTTTGCATGTATCTCTGAGAAAACGTTGCAATTTAGACCAACAAATAATTATATTTGTAGACATCGATACAAGTACGTTACATATATTTTAATAAATCCATCCTGTTGATCAGCATCTTTATTTAAGAGTATTTTCTCCACTGATTTATTTATTTACATGTGCTTCAACTATTTTGTTTGTTTTCATAAAGATACAAGATTTTAGTGTCAAATATGAATTTCCAAAAGCAATCTCTCTCTCTCTCTCTCTCTCTCTCTCTCTCTCTCTCTCTCTCTCTCTCTCTCTCTCTCTCTCTCTCTCTCTCTCTCTCTCTCTCTCTTTGTGAAACATTATTGTTTTTATTTTGTAATGTTGAAGAACTAAGGCTCAAAAACGAAAACTTTAAATACTCACTTAGTACCAGAAATAGTTTAAACATTGGCACAATGAAAATAAAAAAGTTTCCCAAAGATGTAAGCTTTAGTACGTGCGAGTTGTTTACTAACTTACCATGTAATTCAAAAGCCATTGGCTAAGCGCTCACGCATTTACATACGCAACGCTTGAATATACGGCAAATTAACTATGTAAGACCTGGAAATGTTATTTTTCACAACCTATGAAGACCCTTTATTCTAGATGCTGGGATCATTTTATATGATTACAGAAGTCATGGACCAATAAAGGAAATTTATCCTTTACAACTGCCATTCAGGCATGAGATTTGGGACAGTTCCTGATGTTTTAAGATAAAATGCCTTAACAATTTGATCGGGGAAACGGGCATGTGTTGTAAATAACATGTAAATTAATATACAGTCAGAATCTAACCGAAAAGCATCAATAATAGTTTCCATTTTTTTTGCAAGAATAAATCATTTTAAAATGCCAAATATCACACACTTTTAAGCTTTCAACAATCAGATAGTTCAAATTACATTTGAATTCTCTATGTCATTCTGTCTGACAATTTCATTCAAGAAAATCAGCAAGAAAGCATATTTGCCGTATGTTAGTTTATTTTATTGAAGACAACTATATTTTCTCATCCTTGACCATATGCATCAAAGGTTTTATTTTACTCTAATTTAATTTATTTTAAATAAACCAAGATTATTAAAATAAAATATTATACTAATCCTAAAATGGTTGCATATTTCCTTACATTTGTCATTTTGAGCTAGCATCGCATGGTTCAATGCGTAAGAAAAATGCATGTAAAAATACTTTTCAATAAATGCATGCAATGGCTGTTTAGGTAAACTAGAACATCTATCTGATATACGAAGCTTCGTCCTAATGTTAAAATATAGCTAACTGACTTGTGTCTATAGTGTTTTTAAACAAATCAGCAAATGCACACACTCGACTTTTACGCTGACTATAAGAAAAATAATATAATGAATTTGCGATGACATCATTTTCCGTGTTGTAGAGAGGTGACTAAGCATATAAATTGGGTGTCTTAGGTCTTAGGGCCACAATAAATTAATGATTTCTTACTTATATGTTGCTCAGAATAAAAAATATACACCACATCATGTCCCAATATACATGTTTGTGTTAAAATTTTGTGTGCATAGAAGAGTTTCTAAGAATTCATAAATTCGAGAAATAAGGATACCACACAACAACATAAGCCTATAGACGTTTTATGTTATGATTTGATTTGAACTTCTTACGTTTCTTTGTGCATAACTGTTGTATTGATAGAATAGTCAAAGGTATGTGATCTCCATGTTTTCTTCCTTAACGAATACATGATATTAATATATGTGCCGACAACAGTATTATCTCGTGCTTCGTAATATATTTTTCCATGACCTGTCAATGCAAAGGAGCAGATTAGACAAATTATCTGAAGCAAATTATTGTTCGTTTCTCACGTGCTTTGAAATTCAGAATTGACAAATTCAAACGTAATCAGATATCTATTTAACTGTAGTCCTTGAAGTAAAAGCATTCTTGAGATGTAGCAAAAATAGACTTGCAATTTGGATAGGTAAAATAGTTTAGATCCTTTAAATCTTTGATTAATTTAGAAATTTTGACTTTACCTTTATTGGTACTGATAAACTAGCATTTACCGATCAATGGAACAATGTAAGAATTTAAATAATTCATTACTTATTTGAATGAGTTATGTACAGGTATATTATGTAATTATGACTCTACTTATTTTATATTTTCACAACAAATTCAAACAAATAGAGAGCGACAGAACAGACGAACAAAAGTGAAGGTACCACAATTATAACCATTTCTAGTTGAGCTGATGGATTAGACGAAAATCTTTACAAAAAGCTTTAAAAACAGTTTGATGAAAGTAGATAAAAACATTTTTATTAATATAGAATGAGCTTATCAGACGCTATTATATTGGCTGAGGCCTAAAAAAAGCCACAATTGTACTGGAAAAGGCCTAGATGAATGAAATTTACGGCAAATATGTACGAATACAGTTCCAAGCACTTTGCGATACCAGTACCGTGATGGCTGAATGTCACTTGATACGAGCATGTGTTATGTTATGTTATGTTATGTTATGTTATGTTATGTTATGTTATGTTATGTTATGTTATGTTATGTTATGTTATGTTATGTTATGTTATGTTATGTTATGTTATGTTATGTTATGTTATGTTATGTTATGTTATGTTATGTTTTGTTATGTTATGTTATGTTATGTTATGTTATGTTATGTTATGTTATGTTATGTTATGTTATGCTATGTTATGCTATGCTATGCTATGTTATGCTATGCTATGTTATGCTATGCTATGTTATGCTATGTTATGCTATGTTATGTTATGTTATATTATGTTATGTTATGTTATGTATGCATGCATGTAAGATGTTACCCTTTAAGGTATCACAGCAAAATAGTGGCTATATGATGCCAGCTACAAGTAAAAATGATGAATTGCGCTAAAGCTTCAGGAAGATAAACACGTCCAAATCAACGCAAACGTAAAGTACGTAAAGTACAACGAGATAAAATATAAATGGCAAAGATGTTAAAATTCTGTTAACTGTATAAAATAGTAATGATAGCAGATGTAAAATCCTTAAAGCATCTGGTCAAAATATGTTAAATAAATTGCATTCCCTCAAATAGTCCTAAATTTTCCAGATGTAATGTTTCTTTATGGAGCTATATATGACCGCGTCCTTCAAAGCCCTAATGACAAGGGCTATATCAGTGCTGTCCATCAATCGACCTGCGGGCTGATTGAAATGGCTTACCAGAGCTGGAGCAATTTTTTGTGCATTTTTTTAAAAAAAAAAGTCAATGTCTACTTTCATTTCATGCTGCGGCCCTCGGTTTCAAGAAAAACAAATTCAATGGCCTATGGTGTACAAAAGGTTGGACAACACTGGTCTATAAGCTATTGTTTTATTTCTTTTATCCATTGATACTATTCGTAGACTCAAAATGATGTATGATTTTACAGCCCTTACACGTTTGTATTGTTACTAATTCTTATTTGGAGCTGTTTGTCAGTCCATGTTTGTCATACGTTCCTTAACAGTTTGATTGAATAGATCTGTCCTTCTCCGGTGTGCAGACTTTGTGGTTTCCATACTTCTCATATTCCATATGGTTTTTTTTCCCGTGGGGAATAATGCCTCCATCTCATCCATCTGTCCAACCCTTGATTGACTGGCAGTACTGTTAGTGCCGTTCTTTAATCTTATTAAAGTAAACTTATATGGGCTTTTGCTAAGACCCTCAAAGGTAAGTTCTAAATAATCTACTCTCTTTGTTGTGTTTTCAGATAACGAGCGTTATTTCTTGATTTCAGCCTATTACAAGTTCTCTTTGTCTGCAGGCTGATTGCGTGTTGATCTCAAGTCAGAAAACTCAATGCGTTCAAATTACTTTGAGGAAATGTGCGGGAAGCAAGCAATTATTGACATTCCATTGAAACTTTTTACGGTTATTGCACAAAATGGTTATGCACTTTCTTTTACTGACATGGAAAACGATATTTCATAACGGACACACACACACACATACACACATCACACACATTTGATGATCTGATACAAGTTCTCTTTTGAAATGAAATTTATGGAATCTGTCGAATGATTATTTCGAGTTCCTTGATGAGCTAGCGCTCGAATATAATTCCATTCGTTTGGTACTTTTCATATGAGGTGAGCCCAAATGTAAGATTCTGTCCATATTATACGCTTATTTGTCACCGTTAACTTTACGTTGTCGTAATTGTCCCGTATTTTAAAACACTGGCCAACTTCATATTGCATGCATGTGTACGTTTCGGTGTCTAAAGAGAGAACAGTGTGTTATGAACTAATTTGCAAAACAAAATAGGTACTCTCGTGTAGTAGACACTTAGGTTTTGGTTGATTAAATGTGTGAATGAAAAGCAGCTGCTTCGTCCATCGAAAGCATAGATGATAAAGTTAACGATGTGGACGAGTTCACTGAGTCAGAAACTAAACTTTCAAACATGACACGAATGAACGTGATATTCACAATGTCAGCAACAAAAGTGAGACGTAGTCATTGAAAAATACCGTTCTGATCATTGAAACAGTTATTTAGGAAAATTTTTATATCTTTTTGTTAACTGAATAGCTAAGACTGGCGAGTTCACTTTAGCATATAAAAGCATACTAAGGCAAAGAGTTGTCGCATATCTGTCAGAGACGTACGATTTTACAAGTTTGTGAAAATACATGATTTGAGAAAAACATACAACTGAAAGTTTTGGTAGGAAACTTAAAGCCTTAGAGCTAATAATCCAAGACGAAGAAAACGTATCATTTCCGCTGGGTAAATGGAGTATCACACAACAGACATTGTTTAAGTTTCCCCGAGTAAAAAGTTTTGATGCAATGTTAAGCTAGAGATAGAAGACACACCGTATGATGCAGGTCATAGCTGTTGTCCTTTCAACAGGGTGATGAAATGACAGGATATAAGCATTTTTTGTTGTTTTTTTAAGCTGGTAATAAGAATGGAAATAAATATACTTACATTAAGGCACATATTTTTTAACCTAGAAACAAAAACTATGCGCATTCATTCACAACATGACACCAAATTTCAATTTTAAGTAGACGAAAACTTCAATTCTTTTTAAAATGATGTAGAGAGTGTAGTTAAAAGGTCGCTGGGCGGAGCTGTCTGCATGAATACTGATATGTTGTATTGATGAATGTACGGTTGTAAATTTATTTTGTAACAAAGCATAAATTTAGTTACATTTTATCTTGTAATTTGTTTTATTATAAAGCCTATGTTAAACAAAGTGAGAATATGATAAAAATGTTACTGACATTGTATGGTAAAATAAAAACTATTTTTTTTTCTCTCCTGAAAAATGCTGCCCTTGTTCATGTTTTCCCATACAAATGCAGTAACTTACAAATCTAATTAAGAAAATTAGAGATTGTAACCAATGAAACGTCATTAAATGTATATAAAGGACTAGTAACAAAAACGTTTTGACATTTTATAATGTTAATTATTTTTGTGAGTATAATACAATTCTAGAACATGATAGGCTATATATATATATATATATATATATATATATATATATATATATATATATATATATATATATATATATATATATAGCCTATCATGTTCTAATGTTCTAGAATTGTATTATATATATACACGGACCAATATATTTGGTTAAGGACAAACCCTGGAAAACCCGGAATATAACCACCGACCTATGAGAAGCTACTGTCAAGCTTTCTCACATATCCACACTGGCCGAACTAGAGGCTTGAACCTATTCGGACAGAAGTGAACTGTCAGTGCTCTGCCATGGCAATCGCCTCACACTACTCGGCCATCTCGTGCCCCTTTATGACGTAAGACGTCATTAGAGACGACCTAACTTGATCTTGTCGCAGTGAATATAAGATTTTCTGATATGTTAGATCATCGATACAAATATACAAGATATTGGATCAACTTTATGCATGTTCATATCAGCGATATAAATATACAATATATCAGATCAACTTTATACACTTTCAGATCAGCGATATAAATATACAAGATATTGGATAAACTTTATACATTGTCTTAAGATCTTTTCGAGATATTTTTCACACGATGTAAATATCTATCTATCTATCTATCTATCTATCTATCTATCTATCTATCTATCTATCTATCTATCTATCTATCTATCTATCTATCTATCTATCTATCTATCTATCTATCTATCTATCTTTCTATATAAAATTAGTGCTTTTATCGCCACATTAAGAAGCCGCGTCTTTTTTTTTTTTACACTATCACCTCCTTACCTGGCACATGCATTTTATTATACTTAGTATAATAGACGACTAGAGGGTGGCAAAAAATATCTCAAACCCATTAATCCATTCTGAAAAATATGTATATAAGTAAGTCAACTGTTGAGTATTCAGTTGTTTTTTTTTTTCATATTACGATTCTAAAATCTGTAAGTCATTGCTGGTTATTCTTGTAATTGATTTCTCCAATTTTTGAAAAAGGATCGTTCTGGTGGCTTAAGTGGTTAGAGAGTCCGCCTCGGAGTTCTCGTCACACCAAAGACTTCTATAAAAGTTTGTACAGTGAAACCTGTCTTGAGAGACCACTGCTATGAGAGACCACCTGTCTTGAGAGACCAGGTTCTTCATGTACACACACACATACATGCATACATACATACATACATACATACATACATACATACATACATACATACATACATACATACATACATACATACATACATACATACATACATACATACATACATACATACATACATATATATATATATACATATATATATAAAAATATATATATATATATATATATATATATATATATATATATATATATATATATATATATATATATATATATATATATATATATATATATATATATATATGCACATACTGATCATATAGTATTATGACCTGTTCTGAGAGACCACCTGTCATGAGAGACCATCATGTTTTGGCAAAAGGGGTGATCTTTCAAGACAGGTTCCACTGTACTAGCAGCTGCCTCGCTTGGCGCTAGCGTTAAGAGGTTAGTGTTAGAACTGGTCGGCCTGGTGTCAAGATAATGTGACTTGGTAGGAAATGATGTTACATATCTGCGGCATGATGTCCCAGTGCTAGACATCATTTAAACTGCCACACTACAGATATCTTAGCGATAAAACTCAAACTGTTAAAGCTACGTTAAAAATCTTACGACAGGTGCACACACAAATACACATTAGAGAAATCGGTTGCATTCCATACTTTACTCATTATATGGCTTGGAAACTTAGGCGTGGATCAATTACTAACGCATTTAGAAGGGCTTAGTGTCTTCAATCGACCAATTAAATAAGAAAGGGGTTATTTTCTTATGTGATATTTAAGAAATGATGTTATGTTCGTTGCATATTTTAAACTTGTCACAAGTGTCATTTGCTTTAAGTATAATAACATTATTAGATTAGGATCCCTTCTGATCTGGTCTTAAATTGACCATCTCGTGCTTATGATCTCTAATTTGTAATCTAATCAAATCCCACCTTGAGCAGGAAAGAGAAATACACATCTGCCTCTAAACGCGTTGCATACAGGAAATATAACATCAAACGCTTAATGCGGTTTGCCAAAAAACTTCTATCTAGAGGCAGAAAATGATCAGCAATCGAATCGGAATTTAACATCCCAACAGTACCTGTTCTAGTGCTTTCTAGAAACCATGATTGGCACAATCCTTTCTGAATTTTTTTACGTGCAGAATCTTATATGCAATTCTGTTACGTTTACAATACGATCAGAAATTCTATTTTGTTAAAAGTTTCTATCGGAAATTCTATTTTCTTTACAATCCTATCGAAAATTACATTATGTTTCCCACAACAATGTTAACGAGAGGTTTGGAGCGGTGGTCAGGAAATGAATAAAGAATACAATGCTAGATGAGCTGATTTGTTTTCATTCACGACTTTTCTGTTCTCAGATTCTTGCCAAAGTGGCCACCATAGCTTCACTTCATTAAGTGTCTGTTATTCATATTTACTGATGTTCGGAAAATGACACATAATTTGCAATATCATTAAGCTAGAATATTTCTTTAAAGACAATTTATAAACGTTACCAATGAATTTAAATTAACTGATATTTTTGTATAAATATAGGAACCTTGATGACGACGATGTCGCAATTATATTTCAAATAATACAGTTTCTACAACTTCATATCTAGGTTTATGTTTAGTCAAAACATTGAAACAAAATTCTGCAAACTGCTTTTCTTGCTAATATGTTTAGAAATTAGTATCATTTTCATTTCAAGTGGACAGCAGAAAATGCTTTCACTATTTCTAATTATAAATAACATTTATTGAATGGCAAATCATTTCTTTCTTCTGCAGAAATCAAGGCTCTAGTTTCTGAAGTTTTTGTTTGATTACCTTCTTTGAGTCAACATTAAAATTGATTGCTTCCTGAAAACAAAAACTAGAACAGCAGCTAATCTGTCGAAATTTACTATTATTGTAAAGACAAAAGTTTAGGATCGGCATACAACACCTTCCAATATGTTTCCAATTAAATACGTTGTTTGTGTGTGTGTGTGTGTGTGTGTGTGTGTGTGTGTGTGTGAAACAAATGATTAAGTTATTCAGATGATTACTACTGATAACAATTAAATTAAGGCTCCAGTTAATAGATCTCTAAAATATCCTGATATCAGTTAAACGAAGGCTTCCCGTTAATAAATCACTAAAAGAGACTGATATGAGTTAAATGAAGACTCCCCCTTAATAGACCTCTAAAGAAAACTGATATCAATTCAACAAAGATTCCCTTCAATAGATATGTAGAGCAGAGGTACGTTGTCCACGTGATTCATTTGTTATACATTACGTTTATTTAATCAGCGAACAAAATCATTGACTTGAGCACGAAGGACAAATGCTAAAATTTCTATTGTTATCAAACAAACAAGGTCTTTTATCCATTATGGACGCCCGCATCAATAAGATAATTGCTAACTAACTGTTTTGTTGTAAACAAGGTCCTGCAGGTCTGTACTACATTCTTCTTGTCTTCGTTTCCTCCAATTTACAAAGGTCTCATGCAGTTTTGACTGCACTTGCTAATATCTTGCATGTCTGGCCTCAATCACTGTTTTTCATTTTAAATGATTAGCAGAAACGGCTTTCACACTTTCTCAATCGTAAAAGTCCTTTATTCGAACGACACACTGTGACTTTGTAAGTCTTGTGTTTCTTTGTCTTCCGCCGTCGTTATAATTTATGGGTGTCAGGATGTATCATTGTACAAAATCAAATAGATATAAGAGACATAGGAATAAAATCGTGGATAATTGAAGGATATACAGAGGTCTACGTGGAATTTTTATTTTTATTTAATGGTTATCCACTACGTAATTCATCTCTGCGGATGATTACAACAAATAGTTAAATGTAGTCTTTTGTTGGAAGATTTCTAAAGGATTGGAGATTTTTAAAAAATTAATTGTATAAAAGGTATTTTTTTATAAACAAATAATATATAGTAGCGAAGTCGAATTCATGAGTTATACCACTTGCTTGCACACTGATGTCTTTAACCTTTAAAATATAAAATTGATACTAACGTCAAAAACCAAATAGTAGTCGACTTTTTCATCCGATTACTTCTTCGTCTTTACAATGATCAGGGAAATAACACGATATGGAAAAGGGCATGTGGGCTTTGTCATTAATATTCTTTACGGAATCTTATGTTTTCCACAATTTTTATTAGTGTAATCTTTGCCTGAAATATGCAAGGTCTCCTGTTCTTAGTTATTCAATAACTTTTATGCACTTTGAATGTAATTTCTTCTCAGCAGTTCATTCATGATATCAGCTTTTTGATCAAAGCTAGCAATATTTTTATTGTCATATCTTTTCTTAACCCCATATAACAGGCATTTACCACAGGGGCTAATTTCCTATTTGCATCATCTATATTTATGGAAAATACTACTAAGGATTTTTCCCGGAGGCAGATAACAAGTAAAGTATAATGCAAGAGTTTACACATTTTTCCTTTTCCTACTGGTGTTTATCATAGCTTTTATGTCAGTTGGTGGATTATATATTCCTGCTCTTCTGATAAGGCTAAGACAACCCATAGCACAAGAAATGATTGAAAATGTATGTATTCCTTATGTGTGTGTGTGTGTGTGTGTGTTTGTGTGTAAATGTGTGATTCAGACTTTTTTTAGCGTACCTTTAAAACTTTTGAGTCATATCGCTCTCTGCAGTGTGGCAGTTTACATATAGTGATATATAGCACTGGGACATGATGTCTAGCACTGAGGCATGATGCCGTAGACATTTAGCATCATGTCCCACTAAATCACATTATCCTGACACCAGGCCGACCAATCCTAACACTAACTTCTTAGTGCCAAGCGATGCAGCTGCTAGTATCATTTTTATATCTTTGGTATGACTTAGCATGGGTTCGAACCCGCGACTTCCCGCATCTGAGGCAGGCGGTCTAACCACTTAGTAGGGTGAATTTTCTATTCTCATGTTCACTGGTGGTAAGCACTTAATTAGTACTTTGTATATAATTTCTTCTAAATAGTATGTATTAGGCTTTTAATCTTGCTCGCTTGCTTCTTTGTTATTTCTTCCATTAGGTTTTTATACTTGGTGTTTTCCATAGGTTTTGGAGTATTTCCATCATCCATATTCCATGAAAATTATTATCGAAGCTAAAACTCAGAGGGTCATGGCGATTAAATAACAATTTAAAGGTTCGTACGAGTTTCACATTTCCAGATAGTAAAGCTTACACTTTCTCTGTGTGTCGGTAATGGATTCACATGTAAGTGTTGAAGCAAATCACAAAACATATATACCATACAGACAGGCGAAAGGATACCCACTCATTATTTCAGATGATTGTCAATTACAAAATTCATTGAATGATTTAAAAACATATTTCCAAAACAGAAATTATCCTACACATATAATTGATTCTGCGTTGAACAAAGGCCCGTAATCTTGCTCATTACTCAACTTGAGGTTTTAAACACAGATAATCTAAATACGCTTGCCAAAGTCCAGCTTTCAACTCCGTATGGTAGCATTTATTGATGCAACACGATGATCAGACAGAAAAGAAAATTGAAACAACAAATGACATGATCAATTTTTATTCTTTGCGAATTGCAAAGGATATGCTGTCGAGTTATTTCAGTCATAAAACCCCAGTCACCCACCCCCTCTATCTCCACCTCTATAAATGCGATGATCTGAATTTGGAAGTAATTTTTGGACTGATTCATTGTTTATTCTTTTATTTGTGCGTTTAAAAAAACCTCTAAATATTCTTTAGTTAGTGGAATGTCTTCGTTGAGAATTTTAGAATGTATATGGATCGACGTGGAAATATTGCCGTAATGTAAATTTAGCCAGAGCAATATAATATCAGAATCTACAGCATTTAAAAATTATGTATCTTTTTAAGAACTATATAAAGCAGAGGATCTTGTGTATTTTTGATAAGCCGATGCAATGTGCATGGTATGAAATAACGAAATCACAGATTTATTCATTGCGAATACACTATAACTTTTATTTTCTTGGCTTTAAGAAGTTGTATAAAAAACAAGAGCAAAATAGAAAAGAAAGTGATTTGATTTGCAATGTACTTCATACGGCGGAGGAGGGGGTGTTTAGGGCAAAAGTAAAAGCTCTTGCTACGCTACTGAAGGTGATCCTTTAGCCCTTTCTTATACTTATACTGAAGAACTCAATTGGTTATTCTTTGGTTTTTGCTTGCGGCTATGAAGGTCTTTGAGAACTTGTTGTTTGCAGTTTCATTTTCATTTTTCATCAGCTTAAAATAAGTACGTTTCCATACTTTACAGTATTCATTGTTTGCTCAACTGTTTGTTTGTGAATAAGTGATCAAATGGACTAGATCAGAATGCTCATCTCTTTTCTTCTCGGCTACCATCTTCATTATTTGGTGTTTCTCAAAATGAATCTTGTAAAACGTATTATGTGTAACCTTAATGGAGAACGTGTATGTAAAAATACATGTATAGGTTTTAATGGGACGTCCGCTGAATCCAAATATGTTAACGATTTAGAAATAAATAAGAAAAGTGGTAAAGTTAGAAAAGTTACAAAAATCAGGAGTTGTTTTTAGACGTATTGAAATTAATATGGACTTGTCTCAATCAGTTGTTATATGGAATTTTGTTTCCAATACTTATAGCAATAATATGAGCTTTTTTCTTACTGTACTCGCATCACGAAGGTTGGCAGCTTTTCGATGACCTTTATAAAATGAGCTTGTTTTGAACGAACAAAATAACTCAAAGAAGCATTGAAAACAAAAGACGAATTTTCTTTTTTTTAGCACATTGCCTTTTTCGTATTTTCAAAAATCGTATTGATAACGGCATCAAAGGAGTACAGAAGGTAACTTATCCAACGTGACCTACATACCAACCATGCCAATGGTTCTCTCATATGCATAAATATGAGATGACAAACACCATTAAATGATTGGGAATGGATCGTTAGGTCACTCTTGTAAACTCGAAAAAACTAATTATTAGTTGATCATGATGTTAGGCTCTAAATGAAAGACTATTGGATACGATGCTGAGTATTTACACTTCGGATCATTGGCTATAATATCATCGTTATGTTTTAAGAACATAAAGATGATGCTCAAAGTCCAGTGGAGACCGTGAAAACCACATGAGTTCCGCTATAACCGTGTCTTTCTTTTCATATCTGGATTAAGAATAGTTTCTGAGATCATCAGTCTTAAAATTATCGTGGAAAGAGTAGTGTGAAATCACTCTTAAATTTACAAAATAAAGCGTACGAAATAACTTAGCGAACGAAGATCATTTGAGATGACCAAAAAATGAATGTACGGTTAAAAATATAAAGCATAGGTAGTCGTTATCCATCTAAATACAACAGGCATTAACAAATATTTCGATTAAAAGAAAGCTGGCTTCTTAGGCTTTGTCATCGGTTTTGTGTGTATTTTATCACTCAAATTTCAGTGAGACATGTTTGTGGCGTGTGTTGAAGTTTTCTAAATAGTATTGGCAAAAAAGCCACCAAAAGAAAGCCATACAAATTAAATTCACTCTCAACTTTTATTAAACTAAAGGTTTACAAATCTATTAATAGGCATAATAATACGTACAAACTTGTTGACGGAGCGCTGTCGCAGTTGTCGTGTTTGCTATTTTGACACTTGTATGAGAGTGAACAGATTCTATAAGTTCTATCAGAGCAATGACCAAGTTTAGAATTTTGATTGCACGCCACAATTATGATAATTATACATTGCCTACCGGGTGCAAGACTATTGATTGAGGAAACTTTTGTCGGTAGCCGGCCTGATGAAAATTGATCTCGAATTAAGTTCTTTTTTTTTAAAACCTCGAAACACCCCATTTTGACTGCTGATAAGGCGTGATATAACCTTGATAAATAATATACATGTGTTGTATAATACGTCATGCCATACACTCCTCAACAGATAATTTTTTTTTTAAAGGAAACATTGTGCATGACCTGGAATTGCAAGAAAATGTCGTATTTGTTCATATAGGCGATGCCCTTAACGACTCGTGAATTTTATTTGTATCTTTTGTATCTTCCATATATGTTTTTAAATGGCATACATGGTCTTCATAATCTTTCTTCAATTTCTGCCCAACTGTAAGTAGAAAAATGCTATTTATCCCCAAACCTTGGTCATTTATCTCTTAAACAGACGAAATTTGACATACGATACTTCGCAATTACCGTAAGAGCATTGATATGATTCCGTTGTGAACTCTAGTTTAAGACGATTTTGAAATTCATTAATAAATGATGCATGTGACCTTAATTTTGGAAAACATTACTCGTAGTCTGCGTTTATAAGGGATTTACATACCAAAACTTTCTCATAGTGTAATTTAGGGTTTATTGAAAATTTATTATGGCCCCGCATTGAGGTGCGGTAGTCCGATAGTAATAATACTTTAACTCGTTTGTCCATTCGTAAATCATCATTTAAAATTTCTCTAGACTTTGGGGTCATTCACTTCGCATGTATAGAGGGATTCCCTACCTGTATAGTGCTGAACAAATTCTTCTTCAGATATTTTATGAAAATATGCACCAAGGAGAAGGCGATATAGATCGCTCATTCTTTGTGTCTTTGAAGACACGGACAGCATACGAGCAATGATGAGTATTGTAACGTTGATACTTTCAAGTTATCATAATCAGGAGTGACCATAGACCTGACTAAGACGTTTAACCATTCTATGCGAATTGCTTGACGAAAAGTCGCATCTTTGTAAATATGAACTGAATTTAAAATATGTGCTTGAAGTAAATATTTTAGGATGCCTTCATGGTCTTTCACATACTAATCCTCTGTTCCTCCGTAGCCAGAAATGTAAATTAAGTCATTGAAGTGATATATGCATATGCCGCAGTTTGCAAATGAAATCCTGTTTTCTTTTATTAAGTTTAGTTCCTATTAGGTTAAATCTAAGAATGCTTTCTTTCATTCTTGACCCTCTATTGCGTGAGAATTCTTGAATGTGATTCATACATTGATTCTGAATTACATGAATTGCTTTTTGCTTGAACCAATTATTACACTTCGCAATCATAAATCATGGAACAACAATCATTTTGTAAAGATCTGAAGTACTTCAGGGGTTGAATTTTTCCCAATCCCAGTAAGAATTATAGCAATTTTCTTCCATCTGAATATCTTTTTCTTCCTTTGCTACGCTGCAAAGAGTTATAGGATACCTTCATGATCAGAAGTTCGGGAAATCGGGATAGCCTTTGTGCCAATTTTCTTCTTAAAATTGCAATCTTACTTCTGGTGTGTGTGTGTATGTGTGTGTGTGATTGGGATTTTGTACGTATCTTTAACTATTTTCTTGTCATATCGCTTCGGTGTCTGCAGCGTGGTAGTTTATAATAATGCCAAGCACTGGGGTATCATGCCACAGACATGTAGTACGCATTCACATTATATATTCACATTATATATAATCTCGGGTATTCTCCACTTTTTCATAATTACCCCATATTTAAAAAAAATATCATACTGAATGGAATAAAGAGAATGTGTAGTTAAATGACGATCACTGTGATCAATATCATTTGATTGATCCAAACGAGAAGTAAAAGTGACCTCATGAAAAGTCTGACTGTTACATGTGTCAGCTAAAGGAATAATTTTCTGATCAAAATCATTCTCTAGAGCTAGTAGTTGCACAAGCTGGGTATAAATCAGGGATTTTGTTTTAATATGATCGACTTTCTGCTCCAAAAAGTCAGCTACAACAGAAAAGAAAGAAAAGCAGAGAGCTTTGTAAAATTCAGCAAATAAAGTTATTTCCGTATAATTCAAACTGAAAATGAAAAGAATTTACGATATTGCGAGTTAAATCCCAAAATAATCTTAGAATTATAGGCACGGGTCCTAATAATTTAACGTTCTGAATAACATTCCAGGTTTGAATTCACTATGAATACTAGTCTCTATTTCAGAGAATATTATCAGAACACTTTTGCATTCGAGAAAAAAAAAAAAAAACAACATTCACTTGAATTGAACATTTTGAATAAATACATTCCAGCCCAAATAAATAGTGAACACAACAATAATACAAAATTATTTTGCTAGATGTCAAGCACAAATAAATATATTTTCAGCAACATTATTACATAGTCATTTATATGACATCAGGTATCAGTTAACATTTTCTAAAAGACACAAAATCATTATCTAATGCAAAATAACCTTCTAGAAAGTTATTAATGTTTGCAAAGAAAACATTAGCTATAATTAGCAATGTATCGCTAAAATTATACATTATACTACCTAATAACCAAGACCCAGATCAGAATAAACTTACTTCTATTAATAATGATCCTGATAATAAACCAGTAAACATGGATAATATTTTGGATATGTATTAGTTGTTTACTCAATGAAATAAAAGTAATGAAAATTAATAATTCAGGTTAAGTATTAAAAAAAACTTGATTTTGGACAATGTTAAGTCCAACATTACATTACAATAACATATAATTGGAATATAAAAATTAAAAACTAACTTACAAACATTGTAAATTAAATATACATATTATGCATGTGTGTATATGTATGTATGTATGTATGTATGTATGTATGTATGTATGTATGTATGTATGTATGTATGTATGTATGTATGTATGTATGTATGTATGTATGTATGTATGTATGTATGTATGTATGTATGTATGTATGTATGTATGTATGTATGTATGTATGTATGTATGTATGTATGTATGTATGTATGTATATATATATATATATATATATATATATATATATATATATATATATATATTGTTACGTATATAAGATTAAATTGCTTGTGTGTAAGGTTTAAAGTTCTATTTATTTCATATTTATTTCATTGTATTTAATTGCAATGATTATTTTTTATCAGATTCGATATTCTATTTTTATTAGTGAGAGATATTTTAATCAGAAAGTTGTTTATTTAAGACGAAATAGTAATACGTGCGAATTATCATTGAGACCGTCTTACGTTGGTAACAAAATCAAAAGGAATTTAAAATGATTGATCAGCATCACGAACTTACTTTCTTCACATTATCAATGTTTGTAAACAGCCTTTTTATGATTGTTTTTTTTTTAAAGTGGAGTAACATTGGCCTACGTGTGAATTTTAGCGTACTAAGAGACCACATGACCCATCTTATGATCAGATGTATGATGTTTTAGGGTCATTTATTTCTTTTTGTTGTTCAAACTTATCAGCATTGTTGTTTGTGCTATGAACACCAAAACAAAGAAAAGTTATGATAATTGGCATTAAAATGATCCATGAATATTATTTTACCGATAGAAGCATAATATTCGAGCAAAAATCTTAGAATTTCAATACAAAAAAAAAAAAAATATTTAAGTTTTCAACAATTCTACTTTATTGAGGCTTAGCATTACGGTGACATCTAAATATTCTTGTTGCACTCATGCCTGGTGTATTGAATGTTTTTGATAGATATAATAGATAAAAGAGTCTAAGTATATAATAATATTATAAAAACCATCCATATTATAGAACATAAGTAAACAACTTATTACTCTTTCAGTTTCCTCCTTTCCTTCTACCTGGTCAAAATTTCGGTGCATTTTTCAGACGAAGTTATATCGTGTGATGGTGCAGGCACGTCTGTTTCATCCCGTCATTGGCAGTACCAAAATAGTCTCTGATAGATGCAACTGGCACATCAGTATCTCTGATTCCACGTTTTACATTGATCTCAGCCAGATACTTTGCAACAGTGCCTCTAGCCCGACAAAAAAATGTCCAAGTCAGACGTTTGTAATTTACCAGCTTGATCTTGAAAATTATCACAAGCTCGCCAGGGTCTACATTAAAAACAAAACGACTTGTAAAATTGGTCATATCCATTTTAATTGCATACCTGTTTAGATTCACATCAGTGCCACGTCTAGATCAGTAACTTCCGAAAATGCTAATATATGTTTTGTATAGTATTAAACGTACTGTTGTGTGAAATGTGAAATCAGCAAATATTTGCTGGGTTGATGAACGCTTCAGTTCATTTAACGTTTTAACAAGAAGCTGGACATATAATGGCACATCAAACAGATTGTATCGGTATAGTGGAATAAATAACACAGTGTTATAGTGGAAAAAATAACACAGTGTTATAGTGGAATAAATAACACAGTGTTATAGTGGAATAAATAACACAGTGTTATAGTGAAATAAATAACACAGTGTTATAGTGGAATAAATAACACAGTGTTATAGTGGAATAAATAACACAGTGTTATAGTGGAATAAATAACACAGTGTTATAGTGGAATAAATAACACAGTGTTATAGTGGAATAAATAACAGTGTTATAGTGGAATAAATAACACAGTGGTAGGGTAGACGACTACATCCTCATCGGGTTTAGTAATCAGCTACTTAAAGTGATGCTGTAATTTAATGGATAATCATTACCAGCCAGGTTAAGTTATTCGGAACATTCTAGAGCAACTTCAAATAAATAGCCATGGTTGTTGTTGTAATCATTGATGTGCTTTTGTATGCAAATATACGCAGGATCAACCCACTGAAGCCCACCAACTGGTAACGGTTGGATCTTTGCATACCGGACAGCCATACAGATGAATGATGGTACGATACATAATGTAACTGTACGCACAGAAAGGTCATCCCCGTCTATGTTTGGGGTTTTTTGCGCATGCATATTGATGGCTTGTTATTTGATATATATTCAGCTGCGAAGTAAGTGTTCGATATTCTTCTTCTTATAATAAGTAAAGTATTCCAGCTCAGTTTTGTTTTATATAGCAATGATTCCAAAGCCATTCCTGGTGACGTAAAATAATGAGCAGGATATGGCAATAAACTCGCATAGCAAAGTTACAAAGTGCCTCAAACACGTCAGCAAATAATAAATGCGCTTAAAAAATTTGAATATTGCAAAGGGTTATAATTTTAAGGGAAATTAATTTCCCCCGGGTTTCCTCACTGGTTATACTGGCTATTTAAAAATGAACTTGTATATCTTAGGTACTGTTCAAATAACTTTTAATTCCCTTTAGTTTGGTGTATGAATGATGGGTGTAATGTGAGTAATAGAGTAAGAAGCTTCACTTTACTAGATGTGCACTTCTCAAAACACTGCTTGCTCTGCTTGGTCATTTTCACTTCTGTACTTAAAAAGTAGTTTTTTTTTAAAAAAAAAAAAGAACTCACAACGTTTTGTTTTATTTTATATATTTGCTAATTTATTCATTTCACATTTAGAAGTGTGTTTAATCCGGCAAAATTTATTTTCCCTATTTTTATAACTACTAAATATAGTGTACTTCGGACCAATTTAATCTGTTTGTTTAGCACAAGGGAACATATATTTTAGTTAGCTGTGTACTTTCGACAGGTACAATATATCCCAAGATATTTCAGCCACAGGAAATGAAAGTTACATATAGGCATACCAACATTATCTCCACTGTGCATGTTACAAATGCAAATAACTTCACATTACCGTAGCCACTATCTCAAAATTTCATAAAAAATGGAGATAGCCCCCCCCCGTATAAGAAGATAGAACTGACGTGTGTCAAGCATATATTCTGCATGCACAGTGTGAAAATGACAAAATGTGAACGATTCATCAACCGTGTTTAAGACGAAACTTGTGTAAAGCAACAAAACTAAGAAGATAGATACTAAAGGACAGTGACTTCTCTAGATGATAACATTACGTGCCTGATTTTCACCGCCTTAAAGGACTCATCAATTCAAACAAAATACAATATAAATATATGGTGCTGATCGACAAGGGCTATAACTTTACAAAAAAGCGTTGATGAGACTACCATTGAAAATAGATCGGGATCAATAAAACACAATTTGTGTCAGAATATGTTAAATGGTTATAGAGCTATGTTGATTTCACATAACATAGCAAGTTAAATTATGACTACATTTTATTTTAATCAACAGGGGTTCTCTCTCTCTCTCTCTCTCTCTCTCTCTCTCTCTCTCTCTCTCTCTCTCTCTCTCTCTCTCTCTCT
>JAEAOA010001815.1:0-12605 GCA_016746295.1 Potamilus streckersoni
CCAAAGCGATATGACATGGCCTTTTATTTTGTTAGCATTGGGGTCGCGATTGATTTCATCTCTAATCTTTTCAAAATTAAATAGCATTGTTGTGGATATCAATGTTAAAGACATTCTTATACCTTCAGTTTAAAATACATCGTATAAATAAGGGTTACAAGTGATATCTTCTTGGGGGGCTATTTTCCCTAACTAAATCGCATAATGGATAGTTTTAGGAAAACTTATATACTGATTGCAAAATTTTTAATAATTACAATTTCAATATCTCTATGAATTCATATTCCAAATTTTCTGATCCAATTATCAAGCAATTGGTGTTTTAATCTACAGAATACATTTTAAAGCATCCTCAATACTAAAACAGCCAAATCGATTTTGATAATAAAAAATCCTTGAAAATGCTGTCTTTGCTCGAGCCGCTAGTGTCTGCCTAACATTTGTATAAAACCTAGCAGCAGAGAGGGTGAATCCTACAACAATATATTTGCGACAAAATCGATTAAAGCCTCAGAATGCCAAATTGCTGCCATCTACGTCTACAAATTTTTGCGACAGAATCGATTAAAGCCTCAGAATGCCAATGGAACCTTCCTACGAAATCTCATATTTCAACCAAAAAAAAAATAAAGACCCCATCTTAGCGATTTTGTCGCAAATACATTGTCATAACCACACTCAAATTGCTGCCATCTACGGTCGCAAATATGTTGTCATTTCACCCTCTCTGCTGCTGATTAATACAAATTATTTAACCAAATATTTGATCAAGTCCAATACGATATCGTGACCGAGGGTCGTGTAAATTTATTGTTATAAATCCATATGGGACAGACTGAGCATGACTAAAGTAATTTTTAAATCCATTGAAGTCCATATCGGAACACCATGTCTGCCAAATATTTCGTAGCGTATGTGTATCAACGCCATTGAATACAGCAAGAATATTGCAGTTATCGCGAATCACTTTTGGAATTTGAGTATATCGTTGAGTGACATATATCACGTCAGTGTTTTTATGCCTACCTCGGGAAAATATTCTAGCAGGGTTCTTTTGATTATCTAACATTACATCATCGTACACTACAAGATTGTTTATGTCTCCATCGAGATCTTCTACTGATGGTGCATCATCAATATCAGTAATAAAGTCGATTACACTTTCACCTTTAATTTCTGATGCTTTTTCATTATAATCTTTTAGCACTTCATAGCACCGTTGATCATCTACGGATGGGGCAACTAAATATAATTTATCCCACTTCATAAATCGCATTATCAAATTAAGCAGTAATTGTGTTTTGCCTGATCCAGATGGTCCGATTATAATGGCACGGACAGAATTCGGAAGCGCTGCGTGGTGTTTTACCGGTTCTCTTCTTTTAGTCGCTGAAAAATCAATTATATTCATAACGCTATATATAAATTATGGATGGAATCTATATTGTGTTAAGTGTAAACAGCGTACTGATTCAACCGATCAGACAACCATTACAACTAAAAACAATAGACTAGCGCTTACTGGTAGTGTGTAACATGTGGTACAAAAAAATTTAGATTTTTAAAAAAAGCAACTCGGAGGTGATATTGCCGCAAAACTTGGAAAACTCCCGGAACCCCATGGGCAAAATACCCCGGAGAAAAACACCTTCCAGGATATAGCTACTGTGGTCCCGGAACGAGATTAGATATCAGACTTGATGATCAAAATCAGCCCCGGCCTGGTGAGTATCCGATAAATGCTATTGATAAGGCATGTCATGCTCATGATGTTGCATATAAAAGCAATAATTTGCAACAAAGACATATCGCGGATGTTAAATCCTTCAAAGAAAAATTGGCTTCATGGTTGGTCAAATCAGCTATGAAAGGCAAATTAGTGTTAGGTGCTGGTAATTGAAAACACCAGTGTTTTTATAGTATGGAATCTATTTATTATTCTCCGAAAGGATACTGGAGGGGTAAAGCAGCAATCAGTAAACTCGCTAACGCTGCAAAAGTGAAAAAATCCACTGCAAAAGATTGGTTATCCAAACAAGCTATATGGCAAATTTATCTACCACCGCCCTAAACAAATTAATTATTCTCATTTTGATGTTACCGTACCCAATGAAGTTCATCAGGCTGATTTATTGTTTTTACCACATGACCATGGTTACAAATACGCGCTAACTGTAGTTGATATTGCGAGTCGATTTAAACAAGCAGAACCATTGAAAACAAAGTCAGCTTCTGAAGTCGCTTCTGCATTTGAAAGGATTTATCGACGAGGTCCTCTAAGATGGCCAAATCTATTACAATTACAAGTTGATCCTGGCAAAGAGTTTCAAGGTGCTGTTCTATCAACAATGAAAACTCATAGTGTTACAATACGACGAGGACATACTGCGTTACATCGTGATCAGGCAATTGTAGAACGATTTAATCGAACTCTTGCAGAACGGTTATTTGGATATCAATATGCAAAAGAATTCATCCAAGAAAAACGATCTCGTGAATGGGTCCAAAGGTTACCGAGTGTAGTTGCAGCGTTAAATAACGAGATTACTCGAACTATTAATATGAAACCAAATATTGCAATAAAAAAAGAATATATTCCCGAACAACCGCAGCGGGTTAGCACTCAGCCACTTCTCGGTGATGTTACTGTGAGATATTTATACGAACCAGGAGAGCTTGAAGGCGGTAAAAGAAGAGCTACTGATCCTATATGGAGTGTTACTACGCATAAAATTTCAACTATAACGCGATCAACTGGTAGACCTCCAATCTACAGATTGGATTCAACTGCACCTCAGCGTGGTTTTACACGCGAACAACTACAAGTCATTCCGGACGATACTCAATTACCGCCACATGGTCTTAACTAGCTCCGTTACGTCTATTACACTCAAGACAGGTCAACATCACATTGTTTCTGACATGACCAAGACTGTTATTTTTTCTGTCTACGGTGAATTGTCGAGGGTCTTTATCCGAATACTGCCAGTGCATTATACAATTGCAACTGGCGCAGTGATTATTCTGTTGTTCTTTTAATGCGATTATTACTTCAGCATCAATATCAAATTCTCGTTGTTTTTTTTTGTCCTGCTGTTTGTAGCCAGAGAGTTTTTTATTAATGATGCTAATATCAGTGTTATCATCGTTTGCATTAAAATCATCATCGAAAACAATCCTTCGTAGTTGATTTATTCGTCGTACTCTGGACACTGCGAGATAGACTAAATTTGACCATTCAATGCGATTATCAACTATCCAAACAATTGTATCCGTGATGGTCAATCCTTGTGACGAGTGTATTGTTGTTACATAACCAAGCGTCCATGGTGATTTATCAGCGCATAATGCATCTTCTACAGTATTGATATCAACTAGCACAATATCATTTAACACTAGAATCTGTTTCTCCGTCTGGCCTGGAATTTCAACTTCAATATTCTGCTTTCGTGTATCCAATGGTCTATAACACAACGGCACTGGAAACGTTGGGAATTTTTTCTTGTGTAGCTCAAACAACTTTTTCTGAAGTGCGTCTCTGACTATCTTTCTACTTGCTACTACAAAATCATTTGGTTTCCATGTTTCCCAAAAATCATTCAAAGGTGTTTCAGAAATTATTTCACGCGCTACTTCACATTGAATTCTATCGGGTTGTAATCTAATTAGTTTTTTAAACTCACGTAACTGCTCATCGAGTGCTCTATAGTCAGTATCAATTTCTTCGTAATAATCAACAAATCCTTTTAACCAATTATGTGGACTTCTACCAACAAATGGTGGTGGTTGACCATGATCGCCGCACAATATAATTTTTGTATTATTTTGCAATAACCAATCAAGAAACATTTTTAATACATCTTCTGAAACAGTACATGCTTCATCCCAAATAATAACCGCTGGAATAAATTTCTCACCCATTCGCTCAGGAGTCCAAGCATCGCCCTTGTATCGAAAAAAACTATGATACGTGCAAGCTTCAACATTTCGTTGTTTGATCTCTCTCGCTAGTCTATGGGTTGGTGTGAGTACAATCATGGACGTTCTCTCTCGATATAATTCTATCGCACGTGTTGTCTTTCCAGATCCACCACAACCGTTTAAATAAACTGTTTTATATCTACAAATTGGATCTGATATCGGTGGTGCTTTAGACATAGATTTTTCACTGATAGAATTATCGTTCTTCAGGTAACTGCTTTTAATCTCAACGTCTGCTGATTCAGAATAATCGCGTTGTATTTCTTGTTTAATTCGCCATGTTCCCCAAGTCTCTTCGCTATGCTATTAGTAAATTTAGTTATCTCTTTGATATATTTTTTATCGACATACATTGAATCAATTGCAACTCTGACTGCTATACTAGGAAATCTATTTATCATTGCAAATAAATTGATAGATGCATAACCCAGCATAGAAGCTCTCAAATGTAGATATGCAGAGCTTTCTCCATCACTGTAAGTAACAATTCTACCTAACTTTGTTTTATTGGACAAAAGGCTGTTTTACAATTTGCGTATCTATTTTTCTCTACTGCATCTTTAATAACGAAGTCGTATTCGGCATCATCTATAATCAATCGTGAGGATTGTTTTTTAAAGTTAAATTTTTTTCCACCCTGTGTAAATTTACCGATTATTCTTCGGCCGAGATCCTTTGCTTCATTATTTCGTTGATTAAATATCTTTTTTGACCATTCAATGATGTACTCCTCGTCAGCATCAATATGTTTTCTAGACTTATCGATTATACTATCAAGACATGTCTGGTTCTGGTAACCAGACATTGGTTTGTTTTCGATATGAGATAATCGCTTCGCTGACAATCAACGAAACTAACACTTTACAATCAATCATATATCGCAATAACACTATTGGTAACCACATCCTTTCAGCCATGTGTCTACCAATCCAAACATAACAACACGGATGAAGTCCTTCAGCGAATTCAAATGATACTACGCAAGCAAAACCGGTCAAATCAAAATCAGGCAGTGGTCCATTAATAGCAACGCGAGTCATTTCATGTGTGGGATGTCCAAACCGTTTAAAATACTCACCAGCGAATCCATATCCTAGAAAACTTCCTGGATAACAGGCAACGATATCAACTGATATCATATTCTCACGATTGTACTTAACGTTCCATAGACCGCCATGATAATATTCCAAACAGCTGGATTGAACATCCTGTAAAAACTCTTTTCGTGTTGGTTTCCAATTATTTTTCTTTCTTGCAAAATGAGCTGCAACTGATGGAATTGTAATTGTAAAACAATTTGTAAGTAACTGTTCGTAATCTTCAGATTTTTCATTAAAAACGCTAGCGTTTTCACTGAGACTTATTGCTAGATTTTTCATCCTATTATGTAGACTTTCACTACGATATAATTCACCGTTAGGTTTCACAAATTGATTGAATTGACATTCTTCATCTTCAAAACTATGAAGTAGCCATACTGATACAGGGTCGTTTTTACACAAACTAGCAATAGCATCGAATAATCTTTCTTCAGTGAGAATACCATCCTTGATGAATTCTTCTGGGATATACTTCACTGTTCTGTCTCGCGGGAATATTGTAACCGCGGATGTCCATGCGTGCTTGTTATGATCAATAATTTTGATTGGAGCTCCGTTTTTATTGTATTTTTGATTCGTATAATACTTCGCCAGTTATCGTTAAAACGGTTATCGGAAATCTCAACGACTTTTCCAATCTAGCTATATCGGAAATAGTTGCTCAGTTTCCGTTCTCTTTCACTGTTAGCTCCCATTCATCTATTTTTTTATGTCTTAGATCGGTTAATTTATTCCCACGGAGTGCATTTGTAAAATGTTCTAAGACTCTTTGTGCCACACAGTTGAGTGGCTTTTCCGCTGACGTTGACTGTTTCATTGGTGCTAGTTTTCCAATGTCAGGGTTATTTAACGGATACATCCCATAAACGACTGCTGTTTCTGGATACGCTTTTTCATAGTATGGTTTATCAATTCCAGTTAACAGCCCTGGTCTGGAATAACGGCTAACAATGACTGATGTCCCATCTTTGAGAATTGGAACAAATTTGTCTCTTATAATATATTCGCCCGATTCTAATTTGATAATGAATTTCACTCTGATAAAATACCGTTTATTGCCAAGTTGTGATAGTATCATAGCTGCTGTTTCATCATTCATTCTAGCATCAACAACAACACCATCAATTCTAAATGTTGACCAGGTGTGTGATGCACCATCCTGTTTAAACTCATGAACACAATCTCGTATTTTTCTAATCAGACTTCTATTAGTTATTCTCTCTTTTGGTACGTCTTCGAGAGTTCTATCAAGATTGAATTTAATATTTTTCCGAGGCTTGATTGCCGATAATCTCTTGAATTCTTCATTCATATAAATAAGACAAGTATTTAAATAGAAAAGTTTGTTTATATATAATGAATCACTGCAAATGGCTTATGATCGGATCAGTAACCCCATGCAATAAATCGTGTAGAGGTGAATTCTGTGGATATCACTTACAGAGTGTCAGAAATAATTCGACAGGCCCGTCCCCATGCATAAATTGTGGGGTGGGTGTGAGAGGAAAATCACAATTATGTATCAATTGTGGGGGTAAGCGGTTTAGAGAATTGAAACGTTATTATGATAAACGAATAAAAAACGCCATCATTGACCCTAACCTAACCATGACTCTGTCAAAGACAAAATCATAAAAACCCCTCAAGACTACATTAATAGATTTATAATTAAAGCAAATAATGAATTAGACAAATAGTATTATTATATAAATGGAGCAAGAATTCAGACCACATCCAATACTCGTTAATTATGAAATATCTCGTAATGGTGTTGTTAGACACTGTAGACTAAAGAAACCAATTGGTTTTGTTAATAATCAGGGATACTTGCAATTTACTGCTGGAGGAAAGGGATATCTCTGTCATAGGGCAGTCTTTGAGTGTTATATGGGACCGATTAAAGATGGCTGTGTTATTGATCACATTGATTCTAATATCAAAATAACGCGATTTCCAATTTACAGTGTATTTCTCAAAGAGAGAATATAAAAAAAGGAAAGACAGGGACTTATAAGTCAGTTGGAAAGAGACCAGTACAGTCATTTGATACAGCGACGAATGAAGAAAGAGTTTTTCATTCAATGAATGCTGCAGGGAGGAAATATTTTGAAATATGTATGCCTTCAGTACGAAAAGTTGCTGAAGGGATTTGTCAAACAGCTATCTCAAAGAAAAATGGACATAGAATAAAGTTTTCTTATTTACAAGATAACTCTTAATAATTACTATTTTGTTCCGTATTCCCCTCATTACTACTGATCGTCACGTGACTATCCTACTTTCGATATTGATTCCCGGATATGAAATTCGTCCGAGAATACATGTGAAATTGGATTGAATTAATGATGTGTGTGATCTCATGTACGTATTAATGGTTAACTCGGTATACGTAATCAGGTATGTACGGATTTTGATTTTGTGTTATTGTTTCTTGTTTCTAAAGACTGTATTGAGAACAGCAGTTAGGGTTTTGTTGGAAAAACCTATACAGGGTAGACAATTTATTTGACAGAGATCCAAGGCCAGGGGTCTATTAATAGATTTTTTAAAAATCCCAATTACAAAGACGGCGTTAACAGCGTTCGTTGTATGAAAATGAAATTACTTTAAAATTACAAATTAGTGAGGTCAGGGTAGTAAAACGCGCTACATGTAGTTTAGTTTTTTAGTGTGGCTAGGTGTAATAAAATACAGAAAACTCTCATTCTCGAGTCAAGAATAGCAGGTCCTGAATTGACAGGGATCCCCATTACGGAGTTATCTTGTCATGTAAATCCATTATTATTACGATTATTTAATCGTAATATTATAGAAATTAATAAAAAAATTGCTATTATTTAACAGTTGTATTTCTTGTTTTAATGTTTTATTTAAATACTTAGCTTCCATTGAAATTACTACACAGTATTCATTATGAAATGCTAGGAAAATAAATACACACCTACACATTGACACTGCAGTATTAGTTCACCTTATATATAATATGAGCCGTAATAAGTTTGGGGCTTTAAACGAAGCCCACTTTGCAATTAAAACTCCCACGCCATTGACATGGTGTGGTTGAATTTTTTCAACTGCAACCTTAATATCTTGGGTTGCTTTTGATTGGCAGATTGGGTGTAGGTCCGCCCCGTCGTTTTCATGTTTGTATCGTCCTGTACTGTCCCTATCATACCATCCTATCATAATACCATCTTTATATAACCATCCTATCATATAACCAGTCCTATCATCTAAACCATCCTAATAATCGCAATGGTATCATTATAACCATCTATAATGCATTGTAAATACCTCATTCATTTATTAAAACCATCCTATATAATCGCATTGTAAATATTCATTCATTGAATCGCATTGTAAATATCATTCATTGAATCGCATAGTATAATCCTATATAATCGCATTGTATATATGTAATGTATTGTTCAATGTTTGTAAAGAAATCACTTGGATTTCACGTCTAATACCCATATAACCCGCCCTTGAACTCGATTGGGGGGTTAGGGTATTGTATAAGTCTTTAATGGAGGTGCCCTTTCTTGCCTCGAAACTCGAATGAGGAAGAGACGGGCATTGTATTGTATATGTTTTGTTTTGTTGAAATAAAAATATTTTAAAGAAACAAATACATTAGTAATAATAATAAATGGAATTTCAAGATATTACATCTATCATCACAGAAATATCAAATTTAAGAATCAAGGAATCGTACTTTCTGAATTTTTGAATGAAGACAGACTTTTGAATGAATTTGAACAAATTGATATACAATTGAAACATGGAAGATATGTTCTACCTAAAATGTATTCACTGATAAAAAGAATCCAAAAAAGCGGTTAATGCTTCTTTGTATAACAATGATATTAATTTATTCATTCGGCTATTTAGTATAGTTGAAGCCATTAGAAAGAAACTCGGGGAACAGTACCAAGTTCGGTCAGAGATTGCTTTGAAAGTGAAATCTATAAGACGTTTGATTGATGCAAGCATTGAAACCGACAATTGAAAAATCGTTAGCATTTCCAATAATGACCCCAGACGCAACACCTACCCGACTAGCCCGTGAGAGGTTATTAGCATAACTGAAAAAGTTTATACCAATTCGAGATAAGGTGCTATATAAACTACAACTTAGACCGCAAGCGCATACTTACTTTTATATTGTAAGCTAACAACTTTTAGCCCCTTAAACTAACCCAACTAAAGATATCAAACTTGCAACAGAACGTGCTATATACGGCGACATCCCTAAAAGAGGGAGCAGTACCTATAATTGATGTTTTAGGAAAGATTGCTACAGAAACTGAAAAAACCAAGGAGGGAATTAAACAGCTTTCAGGTGAGTTACAAACTCAGCGAAAATACAACAAATGGGTAAATATTGATATTGATGATAACACCGTTAAAAAAAGTTCCTTTTATCGCGAAATTCATGATGAAAGCTATAAAGAAATCAGTCGATGTCAATTGCTGAAAAACTGAAGACTATATAAAATTGGTGGCTTTGCTGTCTAAAGTTATAATTTAAACAGGGGGAATTTTGAAAAGGACGAGTATCAAAAAAAACACAATAACCCAAAGATCAATGGGCGAATTGGTTATTTAAAATAATAAAGGAATTCCCGGGAAAATTAAAGAAGAATACAGTGGAAATACAGAGTTTTTAAAATCGGAGTTGATGCGGGTCGACAATCTCTGAAATTCAAAATGTTTCCGTACCAGCTCCAGAAATTCAAAATGTTTCCGAACCGCTACAGAAATTCAAATACGTATTCCGAACCAAAAAAATACTTCAGGAGAGGGTATGGAATTTCTCATCATGATTTATATGTGTCCTAGTAATATACATTAATGATATATCACGACTTGAGGTTCTTATGGGAGGTAAAGCGAGCTGGGAATAACTCAGTCGAAATAATAATGAAGCAATTGATATGCAGAAGATTATTCCAAGGTGGGATAATGATATTCATACGTATCGAGAACTCTTGGGATGAGTTAATAGACGGAATTCCGGGGGGAATTTAGCGATTGAAATTTGTTTTAGGAAAATTGCTAAGTCATTCAAATAAGATGATCAGAACACTATAATCACAATAAACCCAACAAAACGTGATCGTAGTAACTCAAGATTGACCCGTTTATAAGGCATACTACGGTGACGCCTTGGACAATATCATGGCAGGTTTATTCACAAGAATAGCCCCAAAAGTAGCCCCAATTGCAAAACAATTCGATGAAAAGCCATTGATGTTATTCGTAATAAGGGAATTAACGTGTTGGACATTTGCAGGAACGGCCTTTTCTACCGCAAAGAATAGAATAACGTCATTGGTGAAATCTAGATTCGGACGAAAACCACCACCACCGCTACTTCAACACAATGATGCTGCAAATGTCAGTAAAGTGATAAAAACGCAGTGGAACAAAAACTAGCATCATTAGCAATGACTTCACCAGATAGTAGTAATATTGCAAGTATGATAGCGGGAAGAGGTCTTGGAGGAAATCGAAAAAGAAAATGATTTAGAAAAACGATACGTCTTTAGTATAAATGGCATTTAAAAAAATTGCTGATCAGCGTTTGATATGGCGGCACCGGTGAATAAAGATGATTCTAAAATTAACTATCAGTATTATGCCTATCTGCAAGAGAGCATCATCAACGGAGGGAGAGTTGAACTTCACGTTCAAGATACAAGTAGTACTTTTTGCCGTGTGAGGCATTTAATGAAGTAGAAGGAGAGCTTGTAACAAATGTTGCAGCTGATACGCCCATATGGGGATAACCAAATATCCGAGTTGGTTTCGTAAATCATGGCTATATGGCGCTATTTAACAGTGCAAGATATATCATTGATGGAAAGAAAATTGAATCATAGAACAAGATGTTGATATTGCAACAACAATAATCGGACTTGCGAGATACTTCTGATGATTATACAAGGTCGGCTGAGTCCGTCTATGATGTTTGCTAGGATACTTCTGATCATGCTGACATATTCATTTAATTAAAGTACGAACTGCGCAAGCTACTGCAGAAGGCTGATCAACAACTCGCAGCTAATCTAGACCGTGAAGATAGGACCAGGCGCTGCAATTCGACATTTTAAAAAGGGTTAATGGTAATTTCAATCTAGGAATTGCACACGAAATGGACCATTGAAAGGACAACATCGACCGTATTTCATGTGCAATTCCGTTACATCATATATATTCGGATTCTGTAGAAATGTCAGAAAAGTCATCTATGGAGCAAAGCATACGGTTGTGTTAGTGCGAAAAGAAAATGACAATGATGCAATTTGGCATGCTAATGGTGTTGATGATGGTAAAGTCATTTTAAATAAATTGGTTCTATGGATACCCGTCTTGACACCAGCAGTTACAATAGAGCAAGAATTACTATCGTTTATGGACACAGGTGGAAATCATTGCTAAGTTGGTAACAAACAACGACTGATACGAAGCAGGATAATGTAAATGGCACATTTACATGGCACTTAGCATCAAAACAAGGTGTTTCAGCTCCACGTCATATCTTTATAGCGTTACAGGATGCAATCGGAGTTGTCCGACAATTATCTAGTCATATGATATTTGATAAATTAGGGAGTAAGTGAAGTTTCGTTGAGAATAAACGGACAAACAAGAGCCAGCAGAGATTGTACATCTTATTATGAAAACAACAACATAGCTCGTGTATATCATAGAATATTGTCGTATATGGGTCGTGATCAAAATGTTGATACTGGTTTGCAAATATCGCAAATTGATTTTGAAAAACACTATCCGATTTATTACTTTTCATTGGGAACATCTTGACATGATGAGACAAATCTGTTGTTTATATATACTTCCAAGCTCGGGTACAACGCCCTGCTGGTATAGCCGATTATAGAGCAGATTGCTGTCATATCAGTGATAAATCAATGTTGTTAGAAGGAGTTGGCGGACGAATGAGACTTATTGATGCACCATGGAAACATGTAATGTTTTCAAAAATCATTGATTTCCAAACATGTAGTTAGGATTTTCACAATAAGATCAAAAGGTAAATTACATTTTAGAATAGATGACATATAGTATTGTTAATGTCCAGTTGACTGATGGTCAGGTCAAGAAATTGAAATCAAAGTCGGCTAAAGAATGTGGAACTACAATAACGCTGAAACCCACTCAAATGTCCGGTGGTGCACATAAATTATCACTGACAGATCGTCAAATAAACATTTCAATGATGCGCTAAAGAACAAACGAGGAGTTCAAATTGATTTTTCGAAAGCAGCTATCGCCAGTATGATAAAATCGGGTGGAATATTCCCGCTGTTAGCTGCTATTCCAGCATTGATTGCAGCGGCTGCCCCCAGCGGTTGCGAAGGCGGCAGCGTTAGGAGCCGGTTGGACTGCTGCAGGAATGGCCCAGAAAAAAGAAACTGGGAAAGGCAATAAAAAAAAAGAAAGGGTCAAGACTACCAGGAACTCCACACAATTGGTACAAGGCACGGGCCTAAGAATACC
>JAEAOA010001816.1:0-32500 GCA_016746295.1 Potamilus streckersoni
GGGGATGGGAAAAGAAATTTCAGAATTATTACAGACCTGCTACCGTTTTGTACACCTAAATTGATACTCTACATCTTTGATAATTTCAGCAAGTTTGCCCATTTCTCACTATTCTCTCTGATTCCATGAAAACGCACCTGAAATTCGATGGAAGGAGTGGGTGAAACGATTTGATAACCTTCCGATTAGTATAGACTTCAAAAGCATAAAACGTCGACGTACATTACTTCTACACTATGCAGGAGAGGAAGTACACGACATTTTCAAAACACTCCAATATACAGGAAAAGATTATCTAAGCGCCGTAGAAAAGTTGACAAATTATTTCGCATGAAAATAAAGAACCACGAATTCGAAATGTACAAATATCTACCAGAAAAATAATCAAATAGACAATAGACTGACGATTTCTACACCAAGGAAAGGCATCTTTCAGCAACGTACGAATTCAATGATGTCGATAAAGAAATAAAACGACAAGTATCCGCAACAAGTCTATATAGGCTGGTTGAGACATAGTGCATCTTTACGTTTAATTCATGTAGAAACAGCCATATAGAGTTTTACAAATATAATGTTTTCAATGGGGTTTTTTGTTTGTTAGTTTGTTTTGTCTATGTTTCGTATATGCCTTTGAAAAAAGACCCATCAAGAGTCGAACGCGCTCAGGTAGTTCGATACTAGTTTTGCACTGTTCGTTGTCAGTTTATTGCATCTATATATAAAACCATATGATATGTTTATACGACTTTTTCCTCTGAAGCTCTCTTCTCTCCCCTCCCATTTCTCTCTCCCCAAAACCTTTTGGAACATTTTTCTAGCTTGTATGCTTTAATATGGTAACTTTAATCCACTACTTATCATTTTCTCAATCCTATGTAAGCTCTTCAACTGTGAGCCCATGACCCCACAAACTTGGTACCATAAATATGTCTGAATAATAAAAAACCAAAAACTTGTTTTATGCCTATGCTTGAGTGGTAGAATTTTTATTAGCACGCCGTTCAATAGCAACCAGTTTTTATTTTAAACAGCAGCAGGGAGGGTGAACCCTACAAATTTTTGCGACAAAATCGATTAAAGCCTCAGAATGCCAAATGGAGCCTTCCTACGAAATCTCATATTTTAACCAAAAAAAAATTAAAGGTCCCATTTTACAAATGGAGCCTTAGCGATTTTGTCGCAAATACATTGTCATAACCACCCTCAAATTGCTGCCATCTACGTCAGAGAGGGTGAACCCTACAAATTTTTACGACAAAATCGATTAAAGCCTCAGAATGCCAAATGGAACCTTCCTACGAAATCTCATATTTTAACCAAAAAAAAAATAAAGACCCCATTTTACAAATGGAGCCTTAGCGATTTTGTCGCAAATACATTGTCATAACCACCCTCAAATTGCTGCCATCTACGGTCGCAAATATGTTGTCATTTCACCCTCCCCCTGCTGCTGATTAATACAAATTATTTGTTAGCTTTTCACAAACAGACTAATCGATAATACTTCACCACGTAGATCAATTAAATTATTTGACTGATCGGTGAGTGTAAAATTAATTCTAGTTAGTAAATCATTTTGACATTGCATATAGACTGGATTAGTCGGATTTTCAACAATTAAAAATCCGGGGGGTGCTGTTGGTGAAAATGAATAAAGAATGTAACCTTGTCGGGCTTGATTTGATTGTTCCATATTAATTTGATAACTTCCTTCGATTACATTACACGTTAAATTAAGTGCGATCACCGATGAAATATTCACATTGTTCGGTGCGATATGTCTACCGTCGCCGTCGGGGGAATTATTATAAGTGAGGATAATAGGCTTCGGCTGGCTATCTTTCCATGATTGATAAATTTTATTAAATCCTTCGTCGATGGCAGTTCTGAGTTTTTTCTTTAACTCGGGAACATTATATCCTGGTAATTTATAATTTGGATTTTCATTTATATTTTTTTTATAATCTTGAGCTGAGCTAGTTTTTGAAATCGGGCTATTTTCATCAGTGAAGAGATTAGTAATCCTCGAATTAAATATTTCCATGTCATCGATGATTTTATTACCCGCGGCGACTACACTAGTAAACTCAGCTTGTGTAAGAAAGCCAGATCTTAACGACGGTAATAGCAACAAAAAATCATTATTTATTCTATCAAGGATGTGATCTTTAATGTCTACAAATGTTGGACTTGTTTCATGTATTTCCAGAATTTCACCTTCCTGTGGGATATAATCATTAAAAAATGGAATTCTCCACACATCTTCACCATATTGATTCTTATATCGATATCTTTTTGTGAAGTTTATATCCTCGAATTTTTTATAAGTTTTTGATGGATTTTCAGGTCCTATTTCATCAGTGACGTAATCAGATTTTACAGGCTCGGGCGTGGAATTACCAGCACTTCTAGGTGGATCTTCGGGCCATCCTAATACTGTTCTTATTGAACTGTTATAAATATCTACAACATACCCAGGAGAGCCTATTTCAATTGTAGATGATAGTGTTGGTTCATGAACTGTTATCGCAATTTTTGATTCTTTTTTAGTAATGGATTTTATTCTACGTTGTAATTCATTATTAATTTGCTCAATTTGATAGGACCCAGTTGGTATTGAAACAACGTTCCAATCTGGAGTGTCATCTTTTTTATTCCTATATGCAAATACCAGAGAATTATTAGGTCTCTGACCGCCAAATGGAACCGATCTGATATTAGGCCAACTATGATACACTCGTAATTTTGCCAACGCGATTTCCTTTACTGAAACAGGTGAAGGAAAATTCACACTGAATTTAGGGTTTGTTGACGATATTGATATCATGCTTGTTTTCCGCGGAGTGGTATTTTCTGCTATTCGCTGAAGTAGTTGAATCTCTTGCGACATTATTATTATTATTATTTATAATGTCTAATTTTGCAATAGATGAAAAAACGCTAGCGTTTTTAATCGTAGTATCATAAATACGTATCATCGCGGAGAATTCGTCTTCGGTAATTATCGTATCATCAATCGATGATGACATCAACGAGGATAATTGTGAGTAACCGTTAGATACTGCTTGATGTTTTACTATATAATCGTTAAGTTTTTCTTGAGAACACGATGATATTTTTTTAGTAATAGCATTTGCAATTCCAGCAAATGTTGTCACCGCGGAAATAGCAATTGGGACAGCAATCGGAGCTACCATTGTTACTGAAGATAGTATAATACCAGCACCGGCCATTATACCAGATACCGAGTATACTGTAACATCAATTACGGTAATTCTCCTGCGATACTTTTTAATTTTTATTTCATATTCATCAATGAGTGTTTTGAGTTTTGTTAAGAACTCTTTGACGGTATCATAGCGATATTGCGATGACGGAATCATATTATTTTAAAATCTCAAGTGGTTTCTAATTGTTAAAAATTCTAATTTAGATCAGCTACAAACTCCATGTACCATACAAATGATGTCTTATTTAAATTAGGATCAGTGCTTGTTATTGTAAACCGTTTGTATTCATCCATGTCAATAGTCGTTGAAATCACGTTGTTGTATCCATATGAAGTCGATGATGATATATTAAACTGATTCAGTGACACTATTGTTAATCGATAAATACCCTTCTTTGACACAGTGAGAGTTATTGTATTCTTTTTAGGTTCCCAATCTAATGATCCAGAGAGAACTGTGTATACCATATTTATGATATTCATCTCATGAGGAATCTTTATTCTTTCAAGTAGCGGAAGATTGTCTGTTTTAAATTTTGTAATATCCTCGATAGATTTTTTAATACTATTAATGTTATCTCTAATAATACTAAAACCAGCATCATTAATATTTTTAATATTGGATTTAATTTCATCAAAATTGGATTTAATTTCAGCGAGAGATGGAGAGGTTACCGCTGGTGTTCCAAAAAATTTATTGATAATATTTCTACGAAGGGAAGTATATGCTGTTATATGTTTTTCAAGTTCTTCATTTAAATTTTTTAATGCATCTGTGATTGTAGAAACGAGTACACCTGGTTTGAGTTTTCCATCATTTGAATATAACGCTATTGTATCTTCAACGACGTCACGTCTTCGTATTAAGACATCATCCAATGAAACATTACTAGATTTCAATTTGCCCTGGCGATCTTGAAATACAACTATTTCCCCAGGATCTACACTTGACAAATTTAATGTCTCGGCGATTTCATCTTCAATTATTTTTTTTACACTTTCCACAACTAATTTACTATCGGTTTCTGTTTTTTTTTTATTCTGATAAAGGTCGTCCCCAAATATCAATCATTATACGAAAACGCTACGTTTTTCTAAATCATAACGCTATCGTTTTTGCCATTGCCTGCTAGTATATTCATTAACAACAACTTGTGGTGGTTTCCTTGGAAATTTAGATATCTCTGCAAGGACATTTAATACTTCACGACCGCATATCGGTGGATCATTTAACTGTTGTGTTGGTAGCGTGGAATAAAAAATTGGAGATGACTTTGTTATTGTGGATACATATCGCATGAATTCTTTTGGTGGAGCTAATCCATATGAATCAAAATAGACAATTCCACGTGGATCAATTGCATATGCGACCCAATGAGTTCCTTTTCCGCTGCTGTTATCAAGATTGATAATACCCGTTTCATTTTTCATTGGTTTTGACGGTAATTGATCTCTCATGAAAACTCCTCTAAAGTTTTTTATTGATAATGATTTTACAGCATCAATTAAATCAAAATTGGACATTGGTGAAAATCCTAGGGATTTTTCCACTAATAAGCCGTTCCTGGTATTCTTAGGCCCGTGCCCTTGTACCAATTGTGTGGGGTTCCTGGTAGTCTTAGACCCTTTCCTTTTTTTATAGCCTTTCCCAGTAGCTTTTTTCAGGGCCATTCCTGCAGCAGTACCAACGGCTCCTAACGCTGCCGCCTTCGCAACCGCTGGGGCAGCCGCTGCAATCAATGCTGGAATAGCAGCTAACAGCGGGAATATTCCACCTGATTTTATCATATTGGCGATTGCTGCTTTCGAAAAATCAATTTGAACTCCTCGTTTGTTCTTTAGCGCATCATTGAAATGTTTTATTTGACGATCTGTCAGTGATAATTTATGTGCACCACAGGACATTTGAGTGGGTTTCAGCGTTATTGTAGTTCCACATTCTTTAGCAGACTTTGATTTCAATTTCTTGACCTGACCATCAGTCAACTGGACATTAACAATACTATATGTCATTCTATTCTAAAATGTAATTTACACTTTCAATTGATCTTATTGCGAAAATCCTAACTACATGTTTGGAAAATCAAATGATTTTTGAAAACATTACATGTTTTCCACTGGTGCATCAATAAGTCTCATTCGTCCGCCAACTCCTTCTAACAACATTGATTTATCACTGAGAATGACAGCAACTGCTCTATAATCGGCTATACCAGCAGGGCGTTGTACCCGAGCTTGGAAGTATATATCAACAACAGATTGTCTCATCATGTCAAGATGTTCCAATGAAAAGTAATAAATCGGATAGTGTTTTTCAAAATCAATTTGCGATATTTGCAAACCAGTATCAACATTTTGATCACGACCCATATACGACAATATTCTATGATATACACGAGCTATGTTGTTGTTTTCATAATTAAGATGTACAATCTCTGCTGGCTCTTGTTGTCCATTTATTCTCAACGAAACTTCACTTACCCCTAATTTATCAAATATCATATGACTAGATACTTGACGACCTACTCGATTTGCATCCTGTAACGCTATAAAGATATGACGTGGAGCTGAAACACCTTGTTTTGATGCTAAGTGCCATGTAAATGTGCCATTTACATTATCCTGCTTCGTATCAGTCGTTGTTGTTAGCCAACTTAGCAATGATTTTCCACCTGTGTCCATAAACGATAGTAATTGTTGCTCTATTGTAACTGCTGGAGTCAAGACGGGTATCCATAGAACCAATTTATTTAAAATGACTTTACCATCATCAACACCATTAGCACGCCAGATTGCATCATTGTCATTTTCTTTTCGCACTAACACGACCGTATGCTTTGCTCCATAGATGACTTTTCTGACATTTCTACAGAATCCGAATATATGATGTAACGGAATTGCACATGAAAACCGTCGATGCTGTCCTTTTAATGTTCCATTTCGTGTTGCAAATCCTAGATTGAAATTACCAATAACCCTTTTTAAAATGTCGAATTCAGCGCCTGGTCTATCTTCACGGTCTAGATTAGCTGCGAGTTGTTGATCAGCTTCTGCAGTAGCTTGCGCAGTTCGTACTTTAATAAACTGAATATGGTCAGCATGTTCAGAAGTATCCTTAGCAAACATCATAGACGGACCGGCCGACCTTGTATAATCATCAGAATATCTCGCAAGTCCGATTATTGTTGTTGCAATATCAACATTTTGTTCTATTGATTCAATTTCTTTTCCATCAATGATATATCTTGCACTGTTAAATAGCGCCATAATGCCATTATTTACGAAACCAACTCGGATATTTTGGTCATCCCCATATGGCGTATCAGCTGCAACATTTGTTACAAGCTCTCCTTCTACTTCAATAAATGCCTCACACGGCAAAAAGTATCTACTTGTATCTTGAACTTGAAGTTCAACTCTCCCTCGTTGATTTGGCTCTCTTGCAGGATAGGCATAATACTGATAGTTAATTTTAGAATCATCTTTATTCACCGGTGCCGCCATATCAAACGCTGGATCAGCAATTTTTTTAAATGCCATTTATACTAAAACGTATCGTTTTTCTAAATCATTTTCTTTTACGATTTCCTCCAAGACCGCTTCCCGCTATCATACTTGCAATATTACTACTATCTGGTGAAGTCATTGCTAATGATGCTAGTTTTTGTTCCACTGCGTTATTTATCACTTTACTGACATTTGCAGGCATCATTGTTGTTGAAGGTAGCGGTGGTGGTGGTTTTCGTCCGAATCTAGATTTCACCAATGACGTTATTCTATTCTTTGCGGTAGAAAAGGCCGTTCCTGCAAGATCTCCAACAGCGTTAATTCCCTTATTACGAATAACATCAATGGCTTTCATCGCTAATTGTTTAGCAATTGGTGCTACTTTTGGGGCTGTTCTTGTGAATAAACCCGCTATGGTATTTCCAAGGCCGTCTCCATAGTATGCCTTATAAACGGGCAATCTTGAGTTTACCACATACACGAGTAGTATTAGGAAACCAGGTTTTCAACTCACTTTGTTTTTTTACCCTCCAAACAAGTATAAATTATCCCCCACCCCACCCCCTTTTCTTCCAAAATAAACCAGGTTTTCAACTCACCCTAGAGGAAAACCAGGTTTTCAACTCACTTTGTTTTTTTACCCTCCAAACAAGTATAAATTATAGTCCTAAATTATCCCCCACCCCACCCCTTTTATTTCCAAAATAAAACAGGGTTTTGACTCACCCTCCCCCACCTCTTTTTTTCCCCCTACTACTACCTGTAAACAGGTATTTTGTAACCAAACAAACCAACAGGTGTTGGAATGCGATAAACTCTTTACACAGAGGTGACTAATTTGTTAGAACAGCGCATGTGTGGAATGCAATTATTCTAAAGACGGCAAACGAGTTTTACCACAAGATAACAGGATGAAAATTAAACTGTGTGTTAGAACGTTTCAGTTAACAAGGTGGAAATTAAACTAGCATTAGAATGAAAATGATATTATTTTATATCTCGTTACCAATGACTAATGTTTCAACTGTTGATATTAAAAATATTTCACTATCACGACTATAGATACTAAATTTTACTTTACCACTCACACAGCGACGGGACTCAAACAGATCTTTCATTTCTGGTTTGTTCAGAGGATATTTTTTGTTGATAAAATATACCTTTGACCGATCGAGATCAATTGTGAGTTTAGTATAGTTTTGTTGGCTAATGGGGCTGTGAAAGTTTTTAAATTCCGCTAGCAACTTTTGATACAATTGTTCGAGATAATTGAAATACATGCTGTTATCAGATCTGATGAGCGAAAGTTTTAACTTGTCACATGTTCCATTAAAACATATACCTGACGTTTCATTATTAAATTCAACTGTCAATTGTTTACCGTCCATCATTAGATATTTGATGTTACTATTGTAGCTATTTGTCATTGTCAAATTTTCAAACATTATTTTATAAGTTTAGATAAAATTTCAGTTGGAAAAGATAATGTTGAGTATAGATCTATCATCATGACAATACCCAAGGGCAAATGTATCTACCCCATTTTCACAATAGCGTTTGTCATCAAAATTATACAATCCACGTTTGATAATGACATCTGTTTCGAGTTTATGATGATTAGTTCGAATTGCCATAGCTCTCATAAAACTAACACCACCATCAAGCGCATACCTGTAGTCATCAAATTTCATAAACTTTTTAACAAAATTACGAGGCAGACCTTTGGCTTTTTTCGTTATTTTATTATTATCTAACAATACGGCATACATTTTACTACGTAATCCGATAAAGTATTTGATAGCGCTCGAGTTCATTTCATCTTTAAACTTACCAATAACCTTTTTATTTGTGTCGTCATGAAATTTACTGTCACGTGGATAATCGGAAAGATCAAACAGATGTCGATTATTGTACATGTCCTGATAGATGTCCTCACATTCAATTTCATACACGAGTGAATCAGTATCAGTAAACAATAATCTACTAGCCGGCCACTGATTTTTAACAAAAGTGTAATGAAAATCGTACATCATCCACTTTGATAAATCTAACACTGCAGCTCCAACATAGATCGGCTTGTTTAGTTTTAGATTTGTTTTTCTTCTTTGTATCGCAACAAGATTTTCATTAAATATTTTCATGCTCACAAAATCATCGTCTGACACAAGTTTGTTTCTGCGATTGACATCATTAACTAGTTCGATATTTACGCGTTTCCTAATATTCTCCATCGTCTTACCAAAAACGGAATTGTTCATCAGTTTAAAGAAGTTTTTCTCAAACTCTGTTTTCGCTGCAGCTCTTCTTGAAGTGTTGGAGTTAATATAACCTCTCATCCACGGCGACTGATTAAATTTTAGTACACGATGAACTTTTCTCAACACAAGACCAGCATCGACTGCTTGTTTTAAAACTTTGTAATGCAAAACATAATTTTTCTTATCAAGTAAATTTGGTACTAGTTTCTTGACCATGGAATGTTGCCTTGGTGATGCTAACGCTTGTTGTTCTTTTGATAACAAACTATAATCTATAACCATCGATTCCGCACAGAAAGGGTAATCGTTATGTAATTTGTGTAGCGAATTTGGATAATCAAGATCAACTTCAACGAAATAGGAAACATCGTCAGGTATCTTTTTTTCTGTCTCTGATAGAAATCGATCAACCGTGATCCAATGAAATCCGCTAAAAGGCATTGGTTCTGCCATCGAACCACCGTAAAGATTATTACAATCTAGATAAATTATATACTTCGAAGGAAGGTCAGGGTTATACTGTTTCAGGTATTTGTTGTTTGCTTCAGCATATTTTTTTGTTATCACGCTAATACCACCTCGGATACCTTTTTCAATAAAATTGAACATATCAACATCAGTCAGTAATTCTAACCTTACCTTACTAAACTTTAGCAAAGCATCCCATGACAACCCAGGGGCAGAATAATACCAGCAAGGATCTAGTCCATAATTATTATAACTCACTTCACGAAAACTTTCAAAAACATCTGCTAATAATAACACGTCAGTTTTCAGGTATAAATCATGATAATCACCAAAAGTCTCACAATCAAACTCTTTCCAGATATCTTGTGCATACCTGTACTCGTCATCAGTTATATTTTCATTTTTAAGTTGTGAGTAAAATTTGTCTTTGTCAGGTAAAGATATTTCATCAAATTTACTCCAATCGTCGAGGTATTCGTATGGAAAAACTCCTTTTTTAGCTAGTAGATTAAATTTATCTCCAAAACAGTCTCTTAGGTTATCAAATTTACTACAACCTTTTACTAGCTCATCTAACGAGGCTGCCATAAACTGCAGGCTGTCAATAAAACGCAATTTACCTAGCGTAACTGACATGTACTTTTCAAAATTATTTGGGATGCATTTGATGATGTTATCGAGTTTTAGACGAGCTTTTATCTCAGGATCACCAAAAGCTTCTACTATAATATGGCTATCATATCCTCGAAAATTGTGAAGAATAACCGGAATAAAATCTGGAGCATGAAATTTTAAATTACACTGATTATGAGCCGCTCCACGATACTGTCCAGTCAAATGACAATGGTCATGTACTTTTTTATCATCGTCAAAAGCTTTTTCACAAATATGACAAATTTCTGCTTGCTCGTGATTGGATTCTTGTTGAGGTGTTAATTTTAACATTGGCGTTACTTTTTTCAAATGAGTAAATATATTATCAACTTCATTAATCAACTGCTTGAGAAGCCAAACAGCTGGATTTTTACCACGATATAATTTGATTGATTTAGATAATCTAGAATCAGTACAACAAACTACCTTATACGCTACTCCACACGGAACATGATTTTGAACTTTTCTTGTACTCGATTGATTAGGATTATTTTCTACACCAAGTACAGGTTGAAGTAGGCATTCGAAATCAGCGTATATGACGAAAGGAATTTTTAGTTTGTGATTATGATGGACAAACTGTAACACACTATCTTTTTTAGATGGCATTGTTATTCTTTGCACATCACTACAGTACTGCAAATGCTTTTGTAATGTTTCATTGCTTGTACAGCCATGCAAGCAGCGGTAACAAAAGAACTTTTTGTTCTTATCCTTATTGTACTGTCTACCAACTAGTCCGTTAAAGTTTTTAATCCAAACATAATGATTTTTGTAGTACAGTAAATTGATAGTCGATTGTGAAGCTTTTTCTGAAATATATCTCGGATATACGTCCTCCTTTTCATCTAGTCCGAAAACGTTAATTGAAACATTATTCTGCTTTTCAAATTTTGGTATTTGATTTTCTGCCACTGGAAAGTTAATATCTTTAAAATTTAATCTAGACACATGACTGATATACCTTTCAACACGAGTAGCGTTTTTTTCTGCTGGGAATAGTGCGGAAAGAACAGCCCATTGGAAACATTTGTTATCTACGTTTTTGATGTTTATACAACATCTTTTACTTTTTATTTTTGGTGGCAGGTCGACGTATGAACTACCTCGTAATACATTATATTTCATCGTGTGAAACAATATTTCTTTGATCATTTCAAACTTCCAACCCGAACCTAATTGACTAAATTCCTCTATTTTTTTCCAATTTCTTGGTGTATTTCATCAGATAGTGATAACAGATCAGTCCCAAGCAAAACACGTCTCGATTTTGCGTTCATATAAGGTTCTGCAATTTCCTTGTTAGTTAATTCTTCCATTATAACTAACTTTGAAAATATAACATGATATTGCACAAATAATCTGATACTTTTGTGTTTTTCGAGCTCACGTTTTACAATTGTCTGTAATAGGTGGTAAAGATTAGTTGCATTAAAATTTACTAAAACAATTTGATTATCAAACTGATAACTATTATCAAAACCTGCAAAAGCAGTCGCTATTTTATTAGGTTCTCCCATAAAGCTTCTCTTAGCTATATCACGCAATTTTAACATTATTATACTATAATGTAATATCTAATTGATAATTTTTTCACACTGCGCATGCGCTAAAAATCAATTAGAGATAAAAAATATCACCTATAATATAATGACAGCAAATCTAACAAACACATGTGAGCAAGAAGCATATCAAGTTCACCCAAAACATAACTTTACCTCACACTGCGCATGCGCTAAAAATCAATTAGAGATAAAAAATATCACCTATAATATAATGACAGCAAATCTAACAAACACATGTGAGCAAGAAACATATCAAATTCACCCAAAGTATAACTTTATCTCACACTGCGCATGCGTTAAAAATCAATTAGAGATAAAAAATATTACCTATAATATAATGACAGTAAATCTGACAAGCGCACGTGAGCAAGAGATTTATCAAATTCACCCAAAGTATAACTTATACGCTGGAAATGTAATTGGTTCGGTTATTAACATTAAAACTAGAATACCTGTTGGCAAATTAACGTCAGCGGGTTATAACATTAGTGTAAAGGGAGATAATGCTGAGAGGATTGTAATATTTAGAAAAGATTTTATTTACACGTTGTTCTGTGATGATATTCCAGAGGGACAGCGTGTATATCATTATAATGGTAAAGTCACTGATGATAATATTGAAAATTTATCCTTACAAGATGAGTTTCAGCCGCACCCAGTATTTGATTTATACGAGGCTAACGATCGCGGTATTATTAGAAATAGAAAAACTAAAAAAGTTCTTAGTAATATTAGCAATATGGGATATATTAGGGTAACTGTTAGAGGAACATCAACAAATCAAGTTCGTTATCTTGGTCATAGGTTTGTTTATGAGGTGTTCAATGGATCTATACCCAATGGTCTTGTTATTAATCACATCAATAATATACAAACTGATAATCGATTGGAAAATCTGGAGATAGTAACGCAACAGGAAAATGTGAGAAAAGGAAAAAATAGTAATGGTATTAATTTTAGATGCCCAATAAAACCTGTTATTTCAAAAAACCTCGAAACGGATGAGGAGATCGAATTCAAATCGATTTCAGCTGCGGCGAAATATTATAAGATAAATCCCGCAGTCGTAAAAATTATAGCTGATGGAGCAACAAAATCAACTTTTTCAAGAGAATACGATGCTAGGATTGGTTTTAGATATGATGATCAATAATATTTTGTAATTCGGTTTTAGTCAAGCAATGATGAGCAAATGCTATGATATCATCGTGATTAAATTTTAGCGTCGTTACTGCACTTTCATTAATTTTATTTTTTTCTGCTTCTGTTAGTAATATTTTATGAGAATCACCTTGCATTACAATAACATCAACACTATAACCCAACAAACATTTTCTTACCGCTTCAGCTAGTTCGTTATAATTTACTATATTAACTTTTTGGTGATATTTTATCTCATCGGTCATCTTATAATAATAAATTAGATAAAAATATATTATAATAATGGACTTGATGAAACGACTCGCTGAACTCTACGAAGAAGATACTAGTGATAAGGTTGTCAGTGATAAGGTCGTCAGTGATGATGTCATACATAGTATTACATTTTCCAAAGATTTTATAGACAAATCTGTTGGTTATAGCGAAGATGATATTTTATATAACAATGAATCTGATGATGGTGAAATAGTCACTGTTGCTGACAGATCTAATTACAGCAGATCAACAACTAAACGGTATAATGTCAAGTATCACATTGCTAAGCAGCTAATTAAATTTAATTTTACCGTTGCCGAACAACAACTGTTCTGGCAGTTAATCAAACCTTTTTTAAATATCAAGATTCCAGGCCGACAGAAAAATATTAAATTTAATTTCATATTTGTCAAGATTTTTAATCTAATGACGATCTCTAACGATCGTAAGCAGTATCTAATATCATTATGTAAACCAGTAAAATGTAAATCTGTCAAACAAAAGTATGAGTTAATTTATAATAGCATTATATCATAATCTGCTTGGTTGGGATCCAACTGTTAAATTTATCACTATACCCACGCCATTTGACTAAACTTTTATCCCCTTTTTTTCTAATCACTTTCTCGATAACAAAAACATCCTGATCAGTTTTCTGTAGTTCTTGTTCATAAAAACTACCTACAATCGGTTCCCCTGCCAGATCTTTTAAAACGTACGTTACAGGTACTGTTAAAAGTACCTTATCAATTACAAAAACTTCTTCGCTCCAGTTCGGAGTAAATCCTTTTGCAAACACCTTTTTCATCAAAGAAATTCTAACTTTATCACCAACCTTAAATTTATGTCTGCGGTACATGTTTTCATTTGCTAATATTGGATTTTTAACAGCTTTTTTAGGTGTCATTTTGATGGTTCGATGTTTCGTGTTATTATATTCGCTTACGATTTGAGAAAGGTCATCGATGTACCTGTTGGTGTTTTTAGCTGTCATATGTTTGTGTATTTTCTCGTTTAGCGTGCGATTAAATCTCTCAACAACAACGCTTTTACCCTCATTTCCTGTAACATACCTTTTTATATTATTTTGTTCTAGAAACTGTTCAAACTTTTTGTTAAAAAACTCAGATCCATGATCAGTCCAGATTTTGTTTGGTTTTCTTTCTGTGCTTGTTATTATCTGCTTTAGCGCATCGGTCATTGAAGTTCCTGTCTTATCCGAAACAGGTACACTGAAAGCATATTTGCTAAAAACATCTATAACATTAAACAAATACCTTTTTGGAGCGCCATCAGCGCCAACGTTAAACTGAGCTAGATTGGATACATCCACCAAATCTATTGCCCAGATATCATCTACACCATTAGCGACAACTTTACGTCGTTGGAACTTTTTTTTTTAGGTCTGTGTAGTTCGACTGCAAGATCATCATATACTTTATTTCCCCGATCGTGAGGTGATTGACGAGACTCTCCGAGTCCAAGTTTATATTTTGCTCCAATTATTCCCTGAACAAATTTTCTATCAAAACGTTCTCGTAGATTTGTTGGCTCCATATCACGTAATTCGTCTAACATTACTTTATCACAATCTAATTTTGAGTTTTCATGATCACGATAACAGATATCATGACGCATTGCTATTGCATCCACTTGATTGTAAGGCTCTTGGCCTGGCAATGGATTGTCGTTTTCATCTAGTTGTTGATGTAGCGGATTCCATGGACCAGTATACCGATGCCCTGGCAATGTCCAACCGCCTTTTGGTTTTGGCAATTTTCCAATTAGTTTATGTATATCTATACCTGACCCTATTATTTCTCTGTTGTTACAACATTGACAGTATGCGACAATTTTATTTTGCTCAATACACAAATCTCTGTCAGAATCACAGTTGCATATCATTCTATATTTTTAGTCGTCGACTAAAATAATATTAGGATAACCAGATCCTAGCGACGTCGCTGGAGATACTATCGCTGGGGACGTTTTCTTTAAAAATGTATTTTTTCTTTTTCCACAGATTGCACAAATACTTTTTAATATTATCCTGTTGTTTTTTGTTTTTTCTGTTGTTTCATTAATACCTTCTGTTTTAGTTTTACACTTGAGACAGTATGTTGACATTATTATACTTATAAGTTTAGATAAAATTAATTGCGATCTCATCATTAGCGTGAGAAGGTTGCTTATCAAACTGTAAAATAAATTTTAAAAAATTAAGATTTCTGCTCATCTGTCGGATAAACATAATACAATAATATCCGCAAGCAGACGTTCCAACAGGTTGGAGTTGATTTGACGAATAATATACTTTTGTAAATTTTTTTTCATATACTTTTTTATTACATCGCTTGGAGGAAGTCCAAACGAGTCAAAATAATTATTATTATAAACTGCTACCCAATGCGTACCAGATCCGTCATTAAAATCTTGTATATTAATAACACATGAACTTACAGCAGATGGTGATTTTATTGCTGTGAGTTCATCTTTAGAATAAACTCCGTGAAATCCAGGAACCGCTTTTAACTTATCAATGATATCAAAATTACTCAACGGGGTCGACGAGTTCCTGGTAATGTTAGACCACGTCCGATTCCTAAAAGATTTGGCAGCAGACTTCCCGCTAGTCCCGCCAAAAGTGGAGCGAATGGAATAATTCCTCCTTGTTTTGTTTGATTGCATATGCATTTGCACTTTGGTGTTGGTGATTTTGTTTTTATTACTTTCTTTTTTTTTGTTGTTGGTGATTTCTTTTTCTTTTGTGGCATTATAATATATTATTTACATAAAATTTACAATTTTTTTATTCCACTTCCACGAATGATACCATTACCTTCGACTGCTTTCTTCGTTGCGCCAGATATTGCTCCAGACGCTGCTGCTAGTCCTAATGTTCCCAACACCGGCAAAAGTTTAGGTATTATTGTACTAGTTAATACTGATAATGCCGGACCAAGAAAACCACCTTCTTTTGCCATCGCTGTCATTTGTGCAGCACTCAAATTTAAAACAAAAGTTTTTTTACGATCATACTTTTTTACTTGATTTTTTGTTAGCATTAATTTTGTTAAAACACCATCAGAAATATTAGGATTGATTTTTAATGATACCTGTTCTCGCTTTGCAGTAGCAGCTACTAATTTTTTAACTTGGCCATCAGTCAAATACACTTCTTTTACAATATACTTTGCCATTTTATATAACAACTGTAGATTAAACTTGAACTGTCATTTTACCTCCAATAGAATCTACCGTGATAAATCTATCACTAATCACTAATGCGTATACGTATAACGGCGCTACTGGAACCGCCCCAAGTGTCCAGGTAATTTCAATATCCGCTGTGCTGTCTACAGCTCGCTCGTTATGTTTACTAACATCAAAATGAAATATAGGATAAAGCGTACGAAATTCTTCTACTGATATTTGAGTTCCATCTTCAACATCTTGATATTTTTGTATTGCGTCAAGCAGGTACATGTACGGTCGAGAAATATTTTTATTAACATCATCAGCAAAATTACACTCGATAGCTCGTTCTGGATATTGCTTTGAATTTAATCTAGCGTATATTCGTCTGACATCAGAGTGATCAAATACTGCATTATTTTGTTGTTGGTTACCTCGTCGAGCTTGTTGTTGAAATACGACAAAGATATTTCTCGGCAGTTGTTCGCTTGATGTTGTTGTGACCCTCCACGTGTAGTCAGTAGTATTTGGAACCGCTGTCTGATATACCTTATGCTGCTTAAAGTAAATTCTGTTTGTATGCTTATCAAGCGTGTTATTTAGTTCTGACATTTTAGTGATTGATGGTGTTATACGTGGCATCCACAAAGAAAGTTTGTTTATGATAAACTGTACATCAACCCCTCCAAATCTAAACAAGCAATCGTTTTGGTCTGCTCGATCTAAAATAAGAGTATGTTTTACTCCGCGAAATACTTTATCATAATCGCGACAAAAGCCGAAAATCATGCTTAGCGGAAGCATCATTGTAATTTGACGTGATCCTGCTGCAAGTTTTCTTCGCCTAGCAAAACCTTCGTTATAGCGTGGATTTCTCACATCAAGTGTGTTAAGAAGTAAATTTAACATCGCAGTACCGTCTGCAGCTACAGCTGGTGGTGTTATATTTAGATTATTAAAAGCTGCTGTAAGAGAAACTCTTGTAGCGTCTGCATTAGCAGCTGCACCTGGTGCAGCAATACCTAGCGCGTCTGCATTAGCAATGAGAAAATTTCTCACAATTACAGTATTTTCATCAGCATTAGCTCCATGTACTATAGCGCCTCTCTTTAAAAATTCTGTTGATTCAGCTATACCCCGTCCAGTATCTTTAAACCACATCATATTAGTTGCAGTTGATCTCGAGTAATCGTCGGAAAACGAAATAATATTTAAAATTGTACTTGCAACTTGTAGGTGACTCGAAATATCTTCTACAGTTTGATTGGCCAGTTGATATCTAGCACTTTTGAATAGACTCCAACCGTTATTTATAAGAGCTACTTCTGCTCCAACTGCAATTGCAGCAGGTGGATTAGCTACTGTCATAATCTGACCACGAACTTCTAACATAGCCTTATGTGGCAGTAGAAATACATCTTCATCTCTGGTGTTAAAGGTTCTAATACCAGTTTTATTTGGTTCGTTAGAATTTTCATCAAGGTACTCAACAAACTCGAATTCTGTCACATCGTTGTCGATGTCATAAGTTTCTGTTAACTCGAGATAATTTTTAGTAGACATTTTATTTTATTAGATTATATAAAATTTTATTGCGGCACTGTTACTTTAGATATTAATTTTTGTATGATCTGCTCGCCCTTTGGTGATAATAATTTTTTTGTTGTTGTTATCATAGCTTTTTGAGTTTCTTTTGTTGGAGCGATTTCTGAGATAGCTTGTTTTATTTCAGATGCAGTCGGTGGATCACCTTTTATTTTATCAGCTATTTTTTGTCCCACCGCAGTCCCAGCGGCAGATGCAGCCCCAGTTGCAAAAGCTTTACCCGCGTCAATAGCAATTGGTGCAACTTTACGTGCTAGTCCTGGAATATTTTCAATAACTTTAGTGAATATATTTCCAAAAAATCCTCCTACTATTTTTCTTCGATAAACTTTTTTTCTTTGTTTCATTATATTTGATGTTGCATAATTTTTACTTTTGCTCACGTAGATGTAAATAATAAGTTACAACTTCATTACTAACATGTAACTGTTTTCCTGATTGATCTGTCAACTGCATCCTTATACTTGATATTTGATCTTCAACGTTTAAAGGATAATATATAATATGTTGTGGAGTTATTTGCATGAGAGAACCTGGCGGGACTTCTGGTGAGAAACTGTAAATCGTTTGACCTTTGCTACCTTTTGATGTATAAGAGCCAGAAGCAGTAGAGCAATTTACTAATATTGTATTTACTTCCGTTATATTTGCTGGCAGTTCACTGTCATATGTAATAGGCTGATCAAGTGCAGTGTAAGTTTTTTCAGTAAATCCTAACAGTTGTGCAATACTTCTTTCTCTTGGTTCAAGATTGATTGCTATATTTTTCAAAGTTATCCTAGTTCGCAATGTGTTATAATTTGCTTCTAATTCAAAATTATCAGCCACACCGTTAGCTTCTGTTATGAGCTCTTTGATTGTCTTGTTTAGATCTTCAATATTATAAGCTCCTTGCGGAATTTTTATTTTTTTTGTTGTAGATATTGGAGATGTTGTAATCATAGTAAAATACATTTCATCGTTAACATCATTTTTCACGTTAGGTATAGCATTCCAGCAAGTACAAGAAATTAATCCAATTTCATATTGTTTTGTAGGATCTAGTTCTATAGGTGGAATATAATTTACTGAAAAATTTGCGCTATCTTCTGTAGACTCGCTAGAGTTTAGTAATAATGTTGTTTGCATTCCTTTAATATTATATCATTTTACAAAATTAAGTCGCCGCGATTAAGTCGCGGTGTAAAGTTTCATATTCGTCAGATGTTAATAATTCACTCGATCTTAGATGATCAAGTATGTCAATGATTTCATTATCAAGTTCAACACTAACATTCCCAGCTTCCTTTGATGATATTAATAACATTAATCTACCTATCATTTCAGTAGTTGAAGTAAATACTTTTACACCAGTTCCTGTTTTTTCTTTTCTATATTTTTCTACACGAGATTTATCGAGTTTATCAAATTTTCTTTTAAAACTCCACCCTTTACCAAAAGGTTTTGCTCTGCTATTTTCTGCTGTTTTTTTAAACGTGAGAGCAATGACACCCTTTCTCATTCTTTCATAAAGTGGAATCATATTATCAATCTCTGTAACCGTGTTTAATTCATCTTTAGCAGCAGCTCCGTCATTAAATATTACATCAAATTTATCGATTAATGCTTGATATTCTGCATCAGTCCACTTGCTTATATCATCAATACCCCTTATATTTTCTTTGTTTAAAAAATCATTATATTCACTAACTTTTATCTCATCATTTGCTCTTTTTGTAAAATGAAGTCTTTGATCTCCAACTTCCATAAACTTTACAGTAAGATCACCGACTCTTTGTTGCTCCTCTCTGATATCTTTTATTTCTCCTGATAAACTTGTTATAATATTTGTTATTCCTTGCGTTGTTAACTCTGCTAATCTTCGCTCAAGTTCCAGTGGATTGTTTATCAATCGATCTGTTTCAGCTTGTCTAACCGCAGGATCAGCTATATTTGCTGTAAGTGCCTCAATCAGTTTTCTCTTTTCTTCATCAGATCTAGTAACAAGTTTTGCAGCAGCTGCTTCCTGTTGTTCTCTAACAATTCCAACCAAACCTTTTTCCTGTAGTTGCTTAAGTTCTTCTTCTGACAGTGGTTTAGTTTCAGGTTGTTTACCTAATAATGCTTCAGTAACCGGCTTGAAAATTGTAGCTGTTGTTTCTGTAGCAGTTACTTGCCCACGTCGTGCTTCTTGTACTTTTTGCTTAAGTGATGCCTGAGATTGAGCAAGTTTTTTTAGGTCTTCTATGTGTTGTCTGTATCTTGCTCGTTTGTCCATTATTATAATTATAAATTTTATAAAATTGAAACGCTTTACTGTAAGTAACTGTTAATACAACAGCGAAACATTTTAGTTGGATCATTTGTAAGTTTATCAAATAAGAAAAAGTTAAATTTATCTTTTGTAGCATTACGGTAAAGTTCAATAAACTTATCTTTTGTCACGCCACCGCATTGCTCGCTTGCAATATTTCTAACGTCAACATTATCCAATCCTGGAAATAAAATAAAACAACCCGTATTTCGCCTAATAAACCTATCAACATTATAAAATCCTTGAGCGAGATAAACAGAATTACACTGTTTGTTACGGGATAGTGAAAAATATGATCTTATTTTGTTCATCTCCATGTTGTTTAGCGGAATATCATCAAAAACTACTATCTTATGTTCATCTGCATCAAGTTGATTAACTGGAATAAGATCTTCTGGCTGCCTAATTATAAAAAAATCTTCACCAGCTTTAAGATCATCACGAAGCTTGTTATTATACTCACTTAATAACTCATACTTATCTTGCTGTGGATTGATTGTGTAAATATAAACTCTGTCGTAGTTAAAATTATCACCAAGAAGCAAATTCATAAGCAAATTTGTTTTCCCCGATCCAGTTCGCCCAACAATAAGATAATGACAATCAGGAAGTTCATTGTTATGTTTATGCTTCACTAGTCTCTCTGTATCAAAGTTTAGTATCGACGATTTTGCCATTTTTCTATAATATTAAACTAGTCTTTATAATATTATCTAGCATAGTAAATAATGACTTACTATACAAAATTTGGAACATTATTAGGAGATTTATCCACAAAAAGTTTTAAAGGTGACTTATCCAAATATGCAACTCTTGATCGGCTCAAAAATGAAATCAATAATTTACTAAATCTTACCAGCGTAGATCCAGATGAAGTTGTCATTTTCCAAGACAAAGAAGGACGATTAAAGACGAGTAATGTAAAACTGTCAGATGTAGTTGTACGAAATACTGCTGCGATTGCTAATAATATCGTTACTTTTAACAATCTAGGTAATATACAAGATTCTGGTAGGTCAGTTAATGATTTTGTTAAAAAAGATGGTGATGTATTTAGTGGGAATATTGTTATGAAACAAAATAAGATTACAGATCTTGGAAACCCAACTGAGGATGGGGATGCTGTCACTAAAAAATATGTCAATGATTGGGACGCTTTAATTACTAATGAAATCACAGCACTCAAAAATGATTTTACCAGTCACGTGAACACATTTTTAAGTTTTCGCAGAAGCATAAACAAAATTAGAGATGAATTTTTTGGAAATCCATCAAATGTTGGCATTACACTCGCTAATATCAAAACAAAATTTAATGATATTAACACAGAACTCAATGATATTATTAGTGGAATTCCAAATATTGTTGAGAAAACGAGTATGGTTAAAATTCCTCACAAACAGATTAAAAATATTGTGTATACTGTTGCATCTGGGTCTAGTACATGGACGAGGCAAAATAATTCTATCAAATACACTGCAGAAGTTACTGGTATGTATAGATTGTCAGTGCTTAGCAGTGCAAAGTTTAGAATATCTACCAAATATCCATTTCGTCATCCAAATGATGACTCATCTGGAGTATTATCTGTAATAATAAACCAAAATTCTGAAGAAGAATTTGTACTTGAACCAGTTGATAAAACTTTACAATTAGCAATTTTTCTCTGGTGTTTGGAATTTATAGCTGAATAACCAGCTCTTATTATGGATTAACCAAACATAGGACTATGTGAACTAATATTATAATGAAAAGAAGTATAGTTGATTTCAATCATATTTCAAAAGATATTCTAAAACAAGATGTAGACGCATTAATACAATATTATAAATATTATCATAGAAAACTTTGGTGTGTGAAAAAATGTTACAAATACTACAACAAGATCCTTCGAGTAATATCTTATCTACCCTTGTTAATGACTAGTTCTGGTATAATTTCAAGTGGGGTATCATTAAATCCCTTTTTGTTAATTATATCTAGTATTGGTGTTTCACTTACAGCGGCGTGTAAAAAAGTAGAACCAAGACTTTTGATAAAGAAGCACGGTTGTTTAACATCAATTAAAACTTACAAGAAACTACTTGATCACATCCGGTCTTACCTACGAGGAGTTAAATATAATATGGATGATTTATTACGTGAATTTCGTATTATTGACAATATGTTAACAGACATTCTACCAATGAGGGTTAGCAAGTATGAAAAAAAATATCATAAAAAATATGAGTAACGTAAAATTTTATCTAAACTTAAGATATAATATAACTAAAATAATATCATTTTCATTCTAATGCTAGTTTAATTTCCACCTTGTTAACTGAAACATTCTAATGCACAGTTTAATTTTCATCCTGTTATCTTGTGGTAAAACCCGTTTGCCGTCTTTAGAATAATTGTATTCCACACATGCGCTGTTCTAACAAATTAGTCACCTCTGTGTAAAGAGCTTATCGCATTCCAACACCTGTTGTTTTGTTTGGTTACAAAATACCTGTTTACAGGTAGTAGTAGGGGGAAAAAAAGAGGTGGGGGAGGGTGAGTCAAAAAAAGGGGGTGGGGTGGGGGATAATTTAGGACTATAATTTATACTTGTTTGGAGGGTAAAAAAACAAAGTGAGTTGAAAACCTGGTTTTCCTCTAGGGTGAGTTGAAAACCTGGTTTATTTTGGAAGAAAAGGGGGTGGGGTGGGGGATAATTTATACTTGTTTGGAGGGTAAAAAAACAAAGTGAGTTGAAAACCTGGTTTCCTAATACTACTTATTTAGACAATTTGTATTGTGTAGTGTGTATATAATGATTTAATAATATGTATTGTATAAGGTAAATACAATTATTAAGTCTGTATGTCTCGTAAAAGTTTGATAAAGTCAATATATATTGTATAACTTGTATACAATGATTAAGACAATATGTATTCTAAAGTGTGTAGTCAATATGTAGTTTATAATGTATAATCAATATGTAATATAGTGTGCAGTAAATATGCAATTTATAGTGTGTATTCAATATGTATTGTACAGTGTGTAGTGAATTCGTATATATAATGTGTAATGAATATGTGTTGTATTGCGTGTGGTCAATGTGTGTTGTATCATGTACAGAAAATAGATAATTTATAGTATGTAGTCTCGGTAATTCATAGTGTGTTATCAATATGTATTGTATAGTGTGTAGTAAATACGTATTGTAATGTGTGTAGTCAATATGTATCGCATAGTGTGCAGTAAATGTGTAATGTATAGTGTTTAGTCAATATGTATTGTATACTGTGTGTGTGGGTGTGTGTCTAGTTAATATGCATGGTGTGTATACAACGATCAAGTCAATATGTATTAAAGTGCGCCTGTAAAGTATACAACTCCGGGTCCTAACTTCACTAAATCTGCAATATATATATATATATATATATATATATATATATATATATATATATATATATATATATATATATATATATATATATATATATATATATATATATATATATATATATATTAGACATCTATTAGTATTATAACTTATTGTAAAACTGTAATATCTGTATATTTGACCTCTGGTAGTATTTTGACTTATTGCCGGAAACCCCAGATGATGGGTCCAAAACTTATACCTCTCTAGCACCGGTTATTACATAAACAACCTTTGGAAACGTTATAGTTAATTTCCACCCTGCAAATTAGAAAAAGAGTTTCGGACAGACGAACGGAGGAGGTGAATTTAATATTATCACATAGTCGGTATTGTTTTCCTACAGTGCGTGTAGGTTCATATTTTTTTATATTATAACATGTCAGCATATCACTTTAAGTATGTGATTTTGATTTGTCCAGATGAGGTCATGAAATTATTGGGCATTAATGTCTTTAATGATTGGCTACGACTGTGGAAAAACGTTTTTTTAACCCCGCCTTCTGGAATTTTTTGATCTGAATGAACATTTTTTGGCGGCCATTTTTTTAAAACTCGACTCGCAAATGGAAATTGAGGAAATATCATATCGGCTTTCTCAATATGGATATGTTACTCTCACAGGGGTTCATTATGTCATATTTAACAATATCATCATAAGAAAAATGGCATAAAACAACAAGACAGGAACGACAATAACGAATAAAACTAATGGATAACGGGATGGGTGGGTGGGGTGCGTTTATTAGTAACATAGATATAGAATCCATCGTATATACAAGCCTGGTTTAAATGTTAACGAAGTAAACAAACTCACCTCTGTTCGGAGAATAATCTGGACATGAATGGATCTCCTAACTGACAGATCTTTATCCAACCACAGCATCTTTACGTATTATATATGGGATGTAAATCCGACGCGAAAATAAATTTGTTGACCTCTTCTTTACAGTCTATTTTTCAAATCAAACACTACAAATATCAGGTCACAAATGCATTGCAGTAAATGTGGGACTTTTTGCATCCGGTAATCTATTTCACATGAAAATCGCAATAACGTTTTCAAACACACATTTTAGGGTACACGTATATTCTACTATCAGCCTGTGACTGCGTACCGTAAAACAATGTAGCAGCATCACATCGCATTTATAATTCTGTTTTGAAAAATGATTTTGTGGTTACAAAATGTTCTGTTTATTCGGATGGAATCTTTTTCTTTGATTTATAGTTTGTAAAACAGTACAATCTACTTTTACCAATTCAGCTTTGTTTGGGTCTATACTTCATGGAAAACAAATGAAAGGTACACTTTCTGTCAGAATGAACAAAATTATTCGTTCTTCTATCTATCTAAATAATTTCCACTGAAATAAAAACTATGTGATAAAATGAATCTCAAATGGGTAACGATTTAATATTAAAATTATGAAACTCATTGAATAATGTTTGGCTTTTGCTCGCCAAGGCTCGCAAAAGCTGGACATTATTTAACTTGTTTCATAAATTCAATATTAAATCGTTACCCATTTGAGATCCTCTATTTATCCAATACAAACTGGGAGATTATGATAAATAAATTCCTTCCTTTCATTCAATCACATTTACAATATTCAAATAATGGTTTCTGTTTATGGTGGCAATTTGAAACAGTTGATAGGCACGGTCATAGCTGATTGGACAAGTAAAATTAAAAGATCAGGCATGTCCAGATGATGATCACTTGCTCTTTGGTAATCCGATTTCTCTTTCTTTCACGTGGCCTCGATTAGGTGGAAAACAAATCAAAAACCTTCCACATTTAGCATGTCGGTATTTTGTTGCAAGGTGAAACTTCTATAATTAGCGTAGAAATGGGTTTCGTTTTCAATTGTTTGCGTAAAAAGCCGGATACATTTCACAAAGTGTAAAAGGCGTTTCTTTACCACACCCCTGGCATTTTAAGTTGCAACAGTCAAAAGACAATAAAAATATTTAACCTACATACATTCAAAAACTGGTGTCGTTTATAACTGGGAGTGTCCTGTTTCTGTAATAGTGTTCTGGAACATGAAAATGTGTATTTTGCTCAGTCGAAAATGGTAAGATTTCTGACCTAAAGAGAGAAATTTAATATTTTGATATCAGTCAGCGCTCAGGTACAGATTTTGGAATGATCATCATGAGATGTTAATCATCAGTTCTACCATATTCTCCAATTTTCCAGGTTTAACTTTATCAATGAAAGAATTAATAAAATGTAACAGTACTCACGTGTATTCAAATTTCATACCAACTCAGAATGAGAACTACCCTTCAATATTTTGTATTCATAACGTGTACATTTTGAAAGAATAAAATATCCTCAGCGGCTCTACTGGATATTTTAAATAATTTGTATATCGGACTATCGTTGAAAGAACTTTCGATTCCATTTAATTTGGTGTATGATTAATTGGATTATAGAGGATACAGTTTGGCCTTACTTCGGATGAATACTTTTAACAAGCTCCACTTGGTCATTTTCACTTCCTGGTCATCAGAGATAAATTGTAATAAGAGCCGATAACCATTTTGTTTTTACATTTTAAACATTTTGGAATTCATTGTAATTATTCATTCCACTTTCAGAAACTGATATTTCCTTTTCGCTAGTTTATTAACTGCTACAGATAGTGATCTTTAGACTAATTCAGGCTCATTTTTCGAACTTCCACAAGTATGATATTCAAATAAATTTCAGTCACAAAATTTGAAAGTGAACATTTTTCATCGGATTTAAAAATTATTTATGAATTATAGTTGACATCATCTATCGGAGGTAGAGATTGTTGAATGTAAATGATTACAATTACAAACGGTTCACAACTTAATAAGTACTTAATAAAGGTTATACAAATCCAGTAATGGTTGGAAAAGTGGTGGGAAAGGGGAATGAGGCTCGTTCTACCCTTTGGAAATGGTTTGTTTTACCTGTACAAGAACCATTGCTTTAGGAGAGTGTTCAGTATAGTGCCATTTCATGAGTACGTAAGCTCGATAATATCAACTCTTGATATCAACAATTTTAAGCGTTTTATGTGCTAACTAGAAACAAATGTTTCTGATCTTCTCCAATGGGAGAAAAAAAGAAAACACATTTTATGGGTGTTTAGATTCTTAACACTTTCACCGGGACGCCATTAGAGCACCTCAAGTTTGGCAAGAAATACTAGACTCAGGTGCAATGACGTCATTCTTTGCAAATATGATGTAAATGCAAAGTGAACCACTTCATTGCCAAGTTACTGTGTATTCGACGGAGCAATATATATATATATATATATATATATATATATATATATATATATATATATATATATATATATATATATATATATATATATATATATATATATATATATATATATCACGCCAAATGAAAATAGCATGACTTTTAAAGTGATCGTATCAAGCAGTTTGATACACCAATATTAGTATATCAAATTTATATCCGCGCATTGCGTAATAATACGCATATATAAATATTGTTTCGAGACTCGGTTATGTTTTAACAGTAAGTCATCGCTTCTAAATCTGTGATGAATTTCCGCTGATTGATCATTAGTGATGTAATAAAATAACCATTAACAAACATTCATAATCCGTTTTCGAATTGAATTAAACATGGGATAAAATTTCATTGAAAACCTGTGTGCTCTTCTTTAATCTGTCTGTCTGTCTGTCTCTCTGTCTCTCATGCATAAGGGATAAAATGCGGGAAAGTAAAAATATGTGGAGTGAGAGAGAAAATGTACACTGAATATGCAACAAGTATCCTAGAAAAAGCTGGGATTTCGCAGAGGTAACGTGTACACATTCCATGGAATTTTAATCCAATGTTCACAATATCACAATGCCATTTATTAAAAGTTGCAATGGAATGTCCAGACAAAATAGCATATTTTTAGTTAGGAGGAAGACACATACTGCAATCTATTTAATGATTTGCTTGTCTTAATTTCATTTTTCCTTTCAAAAATTAACCCTGTTTATAATTGTCTGAAAATATATTATTTAATACAAATGTTATAAGGTAGCGCTACCCCTCTCCTTTCCTTTGTATCTGAATAAGTTATGAATAAGTTATCTGGTAAGGAAGCAATATAATCTAACAATAAACATAGGAATAGGCTATAAACAATTTGTAGGATTCCTCAACACCACCACCACCATATCTCTCTCTCTCTCTCTCTCTCTCTCTCTCTCTCTCTCTCTCTCTCTCTCTCTCTCTCTCTCTCTCTCTCTCTCTCTCTCTCTCTCTCTCTCTCTCTCTCTCTGTGGACCTATGAATGGTGGGTTGCAAAGTATAGTTACACAAACCAACGGAAAGGTCAAAGATGGAAATGGATGAAACAAACAATAGTATGTTCGATGGAAATGTGAAGTAAATCATAGTAATAACTTAGATCAATTGCAATACATTTAAATGTTTGCATTACCTCTTGCAGGTATCTCGCTTGGTTTAGTTTATACCTTCCACTTGTTCCTACATGTTCCGTGTTCGGTGTTCAAGTACTTAAGAATGCTGTGTTTGTAGTGCTCATCTTTCTTCACTGAAACCATCTTTCATGTCTAAATCATAAATGTGTCTTATATTAATTTAATCAAATTGAATGAACATAAAAATTCAGAAAATAAAAAAGCAATTGATTATTTGCAAAGGATATTGCAATTACTCTTAGAAAGTAAAGAATAACATGTAGCGGACACATTTAAAAGGGTTGAGCAGAGTTCATTGATTACGACGTTCATTCTGTCAACATGCATTTGCTTGCTGTCAGTCTTAACTCCGCTTAAAATCTAAGAATATTTATTTGTATGTGACATAAATAAAAAAAATACATATGTATAATATGTACGCTGCATTTTCATATACAACTCATTTTATATATTTTATTAAAGAGAAACTAGGCAAGCCTCTTTTCCTTTGAAAAGAAAATTTATACATCTCGTGGTGTATCAATGATACTGCGCACATACTATAAATAAATAAATAAATAAATAAATAAATAAATAAATAAATAAATAAATAAATAAAATAAATAAATAAGTAAATATTGTATACCACATATGTAGTTTGTTTTTCTATTTTATAATCTATTTTATAAAATGGCATCAAATGCTGCAGAGCCCTAATTTTTGCATAATGTTTGCATAACTTTTACAATGGTGTTTCAGCACGCAAAGATTCAACAATCACCGTCTCAGTGTCTTTGTAAAAGTGCATAAGGCCTCGTTGTGGGGGTAAATTCTTTCCGCTTTCGTCACGAACTCGTATTTTGGTACAGATTTTAATTTGACTTTAATATCACGATAAAATTGACTAGGGCATAGGTTACACTGCCCCGTTACGTTGCCCATAATGGGGGTAGGAAATTTAAAACCCTGAAATACTGAATACGGTCCACCTTCTGGACACATCGTGAAATTCACATTCAGTCGATTTACGAATATCAAATACAAAATAGGGCGTTCCTCTTTTCAATTATTATATTTAACGATTAAAATAGACATGCCAACATGTGTGGAAGAATGCTTGTACAATTTATGTATTTTTTCGATGCATCAATGCATTGGCCGCGATTGTCCATTATAGCAGATAATTTATGCTACATTAAACTGTCAGTTGGTTTATATTACATGTAACCCCCAATAAACCCCCCTTTCCACCTTCCTGACATTTTTTTTTATTTAGAGAAGTCTGAATTATGAGCTAAAACGTGTATCCATATTTGTCCACTATATCAATTGCAGGGAAGTTACCGATATCAACTTCGACATATTGTGTCATTGATAATTAGAACAAGTTTTCACATCCACTGGTGTAGTGCTAAGTAAAAAGTGAGAGAAAGCAATAAAGAAGTGAGGCAATGCATGTTACATACATGCAAGGATTTAGTGGGAGTAGGGGGTAATGGCGAGAGTAAAAGAATTAAAGGAACAACGTTCCCACGTTCCCTCAGCACCACACCCTTGTTCACATCTATTTATTTCTATAAAGGTTTACGAAACAGGCAAACAACAATACAAAACCAGTAAGGAACTAACCATTTCGCCTTTGGGACCTACGGGTGCATTTGCCAAAGACGAACAATCCCAAAAGATGCAAATAAATATGTTAAAAGATTTAACACAGAAGAACCATGAGAGAGAGAGAGAGAGAGAGAGAGAGAGAGAGAGAGAGAGAGAGAGAGAGAGAGAGAGAGAGAGAGAGAGAGAGAGAGAGAGAGAGAGAGAGAGCAAATAATCAATACCCACATTAAACACATATATAATATGGAAAAGGAAAAACCAAGACTGGTAAGGTTCCACTGAACCGTTCTGGAGGAGATACGGTGACGTATATCGATGGACGTTCGCACAGACGGAAAAAGGTTAGAACAATACTCCGTCACCAAGGTGTTATGATAATAATATGCATAGTCACATCACAGTATAAAATTTATGTTTGTCGTACATATTGTAAACAAGTATCTGAACTATCAGGCAGAATGGCTAAGAAGATTAAAAATGCTTGATATATTAACATAAAACCATACCTAAAATAAAATGTGACTGCAGCATTTTTCAAACCAGGAGAAACGAAGCTTAAACACACCTAGTACCAAATCATGTCCACTACTTTTCGGAAACTTAGTATTTGCCTACTTTGGCATTAGAAAAAAAGGAAAGAAACATGTCATCTTTTAAACACGTAGCTCAAATTTAAAGTCTTCATTTACTTTTAATTTAATGGATTTTTTAATGATAGCAGTTTAAAACGATTGAATTGATAACAAAAAGTCCTAATAAACATGCGTACCGTGAAAATAAATTATAAAAATATAACATGACAAATATAAAGAAGCATTGTTTTTTATTCATTGACAAAAATGAAATAATTAAATGCATGGTTTAAATAATTTCATACTGTTAGATAATTCTCCAGTTTTATTTTTTTTAAAAATTAAACTTGGATTAAATTAAACACCAGTCTATTCTATAAAAGCATCTGCTTAACCATGAAAGCACGACATCTGGTGCATAAGGTAGATAAATGATGTGAGTCTAAAAAGTAAGCAAAATTGCGCCTCAGTCTCTCACTCTCAGATATAGAGTATTGGATTGCATTTCCATGTGCATGTGTGTCACTTTGTTAAAGTTATTAATATAGTACTAAACTGCTGGGGCCCCGAGTGGCTGAGTGGTCTAAAGCGCTGTCCGTTACGGATCACTGCCATCTCACCTCTGTCTGCGTGGGTTCGAGCCTATGATTCGGCGAATGTGGATATGTGAGAAAGCTTGCCAGTAGCTTCTCGTGGGTCGGTGGTTTTTTCCGGTGATTTCCCGGTTTCTTCCTCCACCATTAATACTGGCCGCCATGAATAGCCTATCATGTGCTGAAAAATGGCGTTAAGCCCAACAACAACAACAACTAAACTGTTTACACAACCGACACCGAAATTTTGTTTTTGGGCCGCCTGCTGCGTGGGGCCCTAGGCACGTGCCTTGCGTGCATATGCCTTAAAGCGGCACTGAGTAAACGTCGACGTCTAGAGGTATTTCCATCATTGATTGAAAACAAGTCACTGCAAAGCCCACTCGGGTCTATTTTGTATTCAAACAATCTACGTAAAGTACAATCTTGATGACCCAATAAAATGTCATTTGATGTTTACCCACCAAAGCTTGTGTATACACTGAGAAGTTTATTGATATTATGTGCCGAAAATGTTTCAAATGTCTTACTCCAGTTGCCTTTAACTTTTCTAGTACATGCAGCGTTTTCAGCTGACGAACCTAGTAATGTTTCACTTTAAAGAGATTTGTGTACACACAACAGATGCAGTCATGGAAAGTTTGGCACTATAATACTATTTAAGAAAACGTATTCGATGTCACAAAAACACGAGAGGTGATATTCGCCTGGAATTAGCAAATACTCTCATCTATCTTATGCAGGTTTACGTAAATGTCACTGTAAACTAGTTGTACAATAATCCCTGAAAATTTGCATCAGAATTGCTTCGCCTTATGTACACACTACTGCTTTTCATTAGCTTTACTCTAAAATAAAACTCATCTTTATCTTACTTTGAATTTTAAAAATTATTTTTCAAAATGGATCAGAATGACTTATTAGAAAATTGTAAGAAAATACATGTGCAGACATAAAATTCAGCGTAAAATAAAGGTTTTACATGCAAGCTGTGTGATCAGGGTCGCGCATAGGATTTAAGAACCCTAGGAAAAATTCTCCAGTAGGCCCAAATGAATTATAGATTGTGACGGCGGCGGTCCCCGTGGCAGTTTTTCTGCTAGTTTTTCTACCCTCGGGGCCATAGAGAGCGATCACAACACCTGGGGTAAGAAATATCCGGGCCTCTCCAAGTTCTTGTTGAAACAAACCTTTTAATTTATAAAATTAAAAATGCTGTTCAGGGCACTCTTACCGGAAATGTATCCCCGGTTGCCCCACCCCCTCTTGTTGGCCTTGCCTAACCTGACGCGGCTCTGAGTGCGCATGGAGATAATGTAACCTGCTTGAATAAACAATGTTCAAGTCACTTCGCCATCTGTCTCTCCCATTCCCGCTTTGCCAGCTGTCTCCCCCATTTCCTCGCGCCCGTTCCATATTTCAGACTCATAAATATGCAGTAAGGATTTATCTGATGTCATGAATGAAATCCAGTAAAATGACAGGGAGTATATTGAGTTTTTGTGTCTCAATAATAACACACACCAATTGTTGTCTCGGCGCGAGAAATCTCACACGCCGGATGGGAGTAACATTACAAGCGCTACATGTTCATCTCTCCCTTGTATAACCAGACGTGATACATGTTACAGGTACGTTAATAAAACGAACTATAGCCTGTACAATTAATAGTCAAC